>LPNX010189695.1:32815-76542 GCA_001517045.1 Pseudotsuga menziesii
TTTTATATCGGGAGGTTTTTCTTTTAGCTGTCCTGCCGTTGCGGGTGTTCTTTAGCTCCTAATTTTCTTTTCCGCTCCGCCGTTGCAGGTGCCTTTGAACTCTTGGTTGAATGTGTCGAGCCCGCCGTTGCGGGTGCTGTTCAAGTCTGCATGACTTTTATCGCGACCGATGTTGCGGGTAGGTTCCAAGTCTTGGTTGTCATGTTTGTGCGCCGATTGTTGCGGGGGTGGCCGAACTCTTGGTCATCCGACCAGTGTATCTGCCGCCGCCCGACCACGTTTTTGATCGCATGACTTATGTTTTGTGTTGCGGGTGATTTAATGATGAGGATGGTCCGCCGTTGCGGAGAGGGCTAAGTTGTGTCGCCCGATATAACTTTCACGTCCGCTCCGACTGAGTGGACTTGTCGCATGTGTGAGGTTTTTATATATACGGGGGCGTGTTTTTGGGTTTTTTATTGTTGTTTAATCGCGCCCAAGCTGTCAACGCTGTCGAGCTCGCGAGTCTTGTGGAAGCATCGTACCGGTACCCGTGTCCAGCTGTTGATCGAAGGCTCCTTCATTGTCGCCGCTTCAGTTGTACGCTACTGCCAGGTAGGATCTTTACCCTCCTTTTCTCGGTTTGGTATAGGTGACTTATGTTGTGTGGAGTAATGTCAAATTACGGCCCATAGTTCCGTTTCGCTCACAAACAGGGTTTTATAACCGCGGCTAGGGTTGTCGTTTTCGTTTCCCCAGTAGTTGCGCCCGCGTTTTATCATTTTGGGGTTGGATAGCTTGTGCGGTTAGAGGGGGGGGGTTTCTTTAAAATCCCGCGTTTCATTTGCATCCTCCGTTTTAGTTCGCACTTAGCGGTAGAGGAAGACAGGTGCAGGTGGCCGTTATGCCGCCTGCACCTGGTTCAGTTCTTGTATGATGAGGTCCTTAAAACGTCTTAGATGGGCTTTTCGCCAGATTTTTCATGATAGACACCCGGTTGGTCGATTCCCATATGCGTTGCCCTTTCCTCGAGCCCTAACCTTAGCCTCCGCGCCGTGCAGTTCGCCATTGTCGGCCACCGTGAAGCCCTAGGGCCGTGCCGCAGTCCTTATTCAAAGTTTTGGGGGTAGAATGAGTAATGACGCTGGTGGGGTTCCCTTGTGCGAGGATTTGTTTTGGAATCCCGTGGTTTATAGTCGCAACAATGTAAATCCATACCCGCGATAACATGAGTTTTATCGTAGAGCCATGTTTGAATTCGAATCTGTTGCAATCATGTGCCCTGCATTTGAGAATTATGCTTTTGCACTGCATTTTTTTTAATGGCATCCCGTGAAATCATGTATTTTTTATAATAGGCCATGGGATAAATAATTCTAATTTTAATCCCGCAGCATTAGGACCTTGCTCGCTATATTGTAGAAATAGTCTAAGTCGTTGTGCTAATAGTTTCAGATAGTCAGTGTATAGATTGGTTGTGCCTGCATGTGAGGGTTACTCTCTTACTTACACATTGATGCAAGACAATAGCACAGCTCAAAAGATTGCATGACTAGTTCAGATCCTTCAATTTGAAGAGCCTATATCTGATATCATTATAGTCACATAGAGAATGGAAAAGAATGAACTGCTTCTTAATGTTCACAAATTTGAATTGTTTAATATCATGATGTTTACATTGCAGGAGGATTTCAAAATGTCCAGAAGACAGAAAAAGAAGGCCCCTGTGGTAGAAGAGAAAACAGCAATAGAGGTCGTCCTACCAACTGAGTACATATATGAGGATACACAGTGTGTCACAGGGGTGGACCCTGAGTATAATTGGGGAGACATACACGGGCTGATTTCCCACAGGGAAGTCCTAGATATGGGCCTGGAGGAGGAACACATCTATGCAAACATAGAAAAATATGCAATTATGAAGGTTGCCACCAGGCCGGAGATGTTTCCATGTGCTGAGTTGATGAGGTGGATCCTGCCACACACAAACCATGGCTCAATGCTTATCTGTAATGTTGAAGGTTAGGGCTATGCTTCCTTTAGCCCTGGATATGTAGCCTTAGCCTACCACTTGCCTGATCCTCAAGTTTTCTTCTCCAATGAGTGGTTGGACAATCTCAGGATGGATTTGATAGAAACCATGAGGAGGATGCTATTACCAGGGAAGCTCTACAAACATAGAGCTACTGAAGATTATGACACAGCCACCCTTAGAGCCCCCTACAGATTCATAGCTCTAATGCTGAATAGGATCTTCGGGAGGGCTAATGGTATATTATTCAAATTCAAATGGGTACCCCTAATTTTCTATGTGGCCACAGAAGGAACCATCTTCAACTGGTCCATCCTAGTATCTAGTAGTCTATCTTCTTGTATAGCTGCAGCAAAAGGAGGAGTACAACAGAAAAAATCCGAGTTTTATATGAGCTCGATCCTGATTGACTGCATAATATGCCACCAGCCCTTCCCCGGGCTCAAATGTGTTTGGGACAGGGACAGAATGCCCGTCTATGCAGCCTTTAAGCTACTGGGGGCTCATCAATACCATAATTACTACCAAGAAATCTGTGAGCATTTTATCATGCCTCTGCACACTCTTGTCTTCCGAAAGGAATGTGACTGCATGTCTGAAGAAGCTATGCAGGTAATAGAGGAATATGGTAGTTATTTCTTGACAGAGAACAAAATGTATCTTAGAATGTTTGGTGGTTCAAGGACACCTTATCTGCTGCCCAAGTATGCAACAGATTATATCATCCATAAGGAGGCTGTTAGGCAGGTGTTTATTGACGGAGTTGGTCATTTCTTATTTCAGAAAAAAGAAGGCTGTCTATCCACCCTTACCATTTAAGTTAGGCAGTTACAGTTTCGCCAATGTGAAACAAGCTCCTGAATTTATAGAGGAACTAGAGAAGTTCCATTTTTCGGAGATGACCTTCAGGAGAAATGACACTCATGAAAGAATGGCTGAGCATTGCAGAAAGCACAAGGTGTTTTATGAGTACACCCATCATTTCGACAAGGATGAATCCGTGTTCAGAAGAGCCCCGAACATGACAGCACTCAGTAAAAGGTTCAAACCGAAGCACTCCACCAAAGGTGGGAAGGGATCTGAACAAGAGAGGGATGAGTAGGCTAAGGCTGAAGAAGAAGCCCAAAGGATGAGAGAAGAGGTCCAGAGACTAGAAGAGGAGGCTACAGAATGGCTCCGGAAAGGAGAAGAAGAAAAGAGGAAAGCTGCCCAGGATGCAGCCGAAAGAGTAAAAGAAACAGCCAGAGGAGCAGAGGAAGCTGCTAGGCAAGCAGCTGAGGAAGCCTAGAGAAAGCTGGATGAAGAGCTTCGAAAACAGGAAGCTGAAAAGACAAAATTGATACAACAATCAGCTTCTGAAACACCACCAGAACAAAGTCAGGGTGAGGAAAACCCTGAGGTGCAGACCCTGCAAGTGCTCACTACTATCACTCCTACAACCCCCATGCTTCAGTTAGTACCCTTTGCACAGAAAAAAGGGGAAGAGGTCCCTGATTTTAGCACAGTATACTATGACAGGGCTACCAAAAGGATTATGAGTAGAATTGAGCAAAAGATAGGGTCCGAAGGAATGGCTAGTACAATGATAACGGATAAAGCCGTGATGGTCGGGACAGATAAAGATCCAAGGTTTGTCATAAGGGCTGGGAAGGCAGCAATAGACGCTACGGAGGATAATGTAGATCGAATGATGAAGGAGATAGATTCAACCAAGAAAAATTCCTCTCAGCTTAAAGACACCCTGAGAAGGGAAAGAGAAGAAGGCAATAGGCTGAAAAGAAAATATGAGCATGTGCTTAAAGAAATGGAGGCCACGAAGAGAGAAATCCATGCCATTCAGCAAGAAGTACAGGTGAAAGAAACGACACAAGAAGCCCTGGGGAAAGCACAACAGGAGATTCAAAATTTAAAGGATGAAAAAGAGCAGCTGAGTGTAAAGATGGAAGACCTGATGGAGCAGCAAAATATCATATATGAATCCAATACTGAGCGCGTTAAGGAACTGGAGAAGTAGCTAGAAGCAGCAAAGGCACAGTAGGTCGATCTGCAGCCAGTTAAAGAACACATGTTGGCTCAGAAAGCTAAGGTGTTATACCTGCAAATTGCTCTAGAGGAGGAAAGATGTCAGGTCCTCCAGGTTGATGGCAGACTGGATGATATCTTAGACACAGCTTCTTATTTTGTGGACAGGTCACAAGACATACTTGAAGTACTGTCTTCAAGGATAACCAGGGTGGAGGATGAAAAAGAAGTCCCAACTGAGCTAGTAGTCAAAGATAAACAAGCTTTGAAATGGGACCATGACCTGATAGAATTCGCTGTCAACACTGCAGAATATTTCCAGAAGAATGTCAAGAAAACGAAGGGAGCATGCGCAGAATTCTTCAGGAGAGCCCTGGTAGCATACAACCGTTGTCAGGCAGAAGCTGAGCAGAGACTACAAGAGTTCCCAACTCATGATGCATTTGCAGAAATGTTGCAGAAAAGGCAACAAGATGAGGAAGCCAAAGTGAAATGCATCAGAGCTATTGATGAACCAATCCTCAGAAATGAAATAGGCCACGTAGCCATTAGTATACAGCTCTTGGAGGAACATGTACGTTTGAACACGGCCAGAATTGAGGCCATTCGGAAACAAGCTGACAAATTCGAACTGAACATTCAGTTCCTGGAACCTAACTCGTTTGAGAGTCTCGCTGCTGAAGCAGCATCCTGGAGAAAGTTCTTGGAAGACCAAGCGGGACCCTCCTCATGAGAAGGACTGGTCAAACTTTTGTATATTTAAATAATGTGTAAAAGGTTGTAGGAAATTGAAACGTTGGGAAGCCCAAAGGTCACTTTGGGCAACCCAACCAACTTTGCTTTTTGTATAAAACTAGGGAAGATAGACAAAAAAGGGGATTTTTCCCAGTAAGACTGGAGGAACTATTGTAAGAAGAACTACTTCCTTTTGCAATAAAGATTTTAGTTTTCCTGTTGGAGAAAGATATGTGAAGTTTCCAAATGCTACTAAATGGATGGTGAAAAGATGAACTACCTTGTTTTTTCGGCTTGTGTCCATAATCGTGAGATCGTTCTAACTCAGTGACTTATGTCTTGTTGAATGGTTTCTGATTTGTTTTGTGGAAAATTCATTTAGAGTAATGCTTGTGTTTCATATAACAGTTAGCTATCTGATTGTTAGAATATATTCTGGTTCATGTGTTGTAGACATAAATATCAGCTACCTGTAATTGTGTTTATCATACATGGAGATAATGCATTACTCGTTAATAATCTTTTCTGGCTCCCCAGGGATAGACAGTTAGGTGTTTAGATTGTTAGTTGTTTTATTTCTAGATTGCATATGTGGTTTAGATGTTGTGAACATAAGACGAGAGGTAAGAACCTACGCAGCACATTGTGTCGTTCCTTGCATCTTTATCACCCTACATGGTTAAGGTAGGCATATGCATTGCATACATTAAGTCAAAATACAAATTCCGGTGGACCGGGCTGCAACCGGTAAACCTTTGTGTTACTTTGACCTACGGTAGCTGGACCGCAAACTGGACGGATTCCCCATACCAAACAGTCAGCGGGCTAGTTGGGAACGCTGATTGGGGAGAATCCCTTATTGTTGTCGCCTTGCGAATTTCCAGGCCTCAACAGGTCCACACACCTACGCACAAACAATGGATAATGACACTACAAAGTAAACACAAATAATTAATTCCATTTTAACTTGTGTGGTAAAATATATAAAATAATAATAAAAACATTTTTTGACGTTATACACACCCTTAGAAAGTTGAGATGGTCATGTGATTTCAAGCCCTACAACCTTTTTCTATAGTGAAGCAACGTGGTAGAGAAGAACCATAAAAATAAGGTGCAGTCACGCCCAATATAACTTCCTTTTCCAAATTAAAATATTTTTTCTTCAAAATCCATGGGACATCACCTTTTTTAAATAAAAAAGGGTGGTCATCACGGGGCTCTATTTTCTTATCTTGGGCAATACTTATTTTTAGTATTTGAATAAATAATATCTCTCATGGAAGACAAGTTATCCTTTTTTTTGGATGATATGTGAGTCCAAAAAGAACTTGAAACTTTTTTAAATATATGCATGGGATCTAGTAAGTGGGAAATCTTAAAATGCTCAAAATATAGGAGCTCATAAAATATTGATTTATTTTTCATCACTTAGGGAATTTTCTCATCATAGGTGTTAAATAATTCAGGATCATCTAACATAGGTTCCCCATTTGAAACGAACATATCTGCAATTTCCTTCTCCTCTCTGTCATATTCCCTAATCCATCTACTCGGTGTCATTATTTCATGCGTTTGGGTTCTCTCTAGTTTACCATTGAAAAACGATGTTGCTCTTCTATAAGGGTGTTTTTTCTGGTAGGAATTCCCTAGAGAAGTTGTACATTGGATTTCATAGGTATTTGGAAAACCTATCCTTCATACAATGTCCACAACATTTACATCCATAATAACCTTTTGTTACAAGACCTGCAATGTTATGGTATATAGAGCATGCAATTAGTGTTAAAGATCAATATAGTCACACTTAGTTAAATATGCAAAAAAAATATTGCTTTGAATATAAACAAATCAAACAACATTTTTACTTGATAAAACTCCCAACCCTAGGTAATCATGTGTGGTGTATGCACATATTCCATACAACATAAAACTGCTCTCTAATGGGATCAATCTCTATACATCATATACATGTAACGCTTCCCCTAATTCCTTAAACTCTTCGATCAATGGTTGTAGGAAAACATCCATATTCTTAACTTGTCTTCTACCACAAACTATAAGAGCCAACATAATATGTCCATTCTTTACATACAACCATTGGGGGGTATTTTTATTAATCACTACTACATGCCAAATAGTATAAGTTCTCTTTATTTGGGAATATGGGTTTCACCATCAATGGATATGCTCAATCAGAGGTTCCGTAGTTCATCCTTGAACTTATCGAGCCATGTATCCTCTATATGATTCATGGCTATTGAATCTATTTGGATTCACAATACTCCTTCCTCAATTCAATGTGATGCATGCCATCCCTGCAACATAGCAAATTCTTTGAAATGAAAGATCCTTTGAATCCTTTGGGTTATAGGCATGTGCCTCAGTATCTTATGAGGAGGACCATGTTCTTTATCCTTTTTATTTGATTATGTGTACCTGTCATGCCTAATTTTTGGACATAGCTCTTTGTATGCATATTCACCTCTATATAGAATACAATCATTCGAACACACATGATATGATATGTACTCAAAAACCAACATTTTCAACATTTGCTTTGCCTCTTTACAACTTCCAGGAAAGACATTATCATTCGGAAATTTTTTATCTTTGAATAGCCTGTAGTTAGTGGGAAATACAAATGTACAATTCCATTTAATGTTTATAAAATCAACCATTTCCAATTATGATTGTGTAACAAGATTATTCAAAATATAATCTAGTTAGTGGTCAGTTACCTCAACATTGTTGAGAAATTAATGTCTGGCATGCCATACTTTGCTTTTAAGTTATACAGTAACATTATAGTCCCTAATTGTGTAGACTTTGATTGTCCAGGCTCAAGGAGAGGTGTGTAATTTTCCAATTTAAGGATTTCAAAGAAGGCTTTAGTGATATGAGCATCATCCCCTGGATCATTATCCTAGAATGTCTGAAACCAAATTGCATCCATGGCACTCCTTTGGCGTAATAACTCATCCATACCAATGCAGTCTACTTCATTGCCTCCATTTTGAACATGTGAGGAACTGCTATCATTGTAGGAATTCCTAATTGGTGAGGATGGATGAAATGGAAATTTAATAGGTGGTTGATTCAACCATGCTTGGTATTCTTTCTCTCTAAGTTGCGATCGTTTTTCATCATTTTATCTATTTGACATTGTATTGGGGTGCAATGAAAGATGGTAGGCAGGTCACTCATCATCATAAACCTGATTTAAAAAATATCAAACATTACATCGATGATGTTAGTAAGCACAATGCAATTGGTTTGATCTATTATTATACAAAACAATTATTACAGAAGAACGACAACCATTTCAAAATACTTTCATTGAGAGGAGTGTTGTTATTGGAAATATGCAGTCAATTTGGATAGAAATTGTTTCCCTAGTCTATATGGTATAGATCTAGAACAAAACATAAACAAAAATGAAAACCTTTCCATATATATAATAGTATTATTTGATTCAAATGAATCCTTACCTTCTTCTTCTTCTTTTTATACTTTTTTTCCCAAAGGTTGTCCCTATTAGCTGGAAATATTTAGCTCAGTTGACGTTAACGAACCTGCAAAGATCAAATCCAACAAGAAACAATGAAACATACAAGATAATATAACATATCTATTTCAATGACCAAGGAGAAATATAATAAACAATGAATTACACAATTTTTATGGGAAAGGAAAACATCTTGCATTAATAGAATGAATGAAATATTGCAACCAAATAGCATCAGTGTTGTGCTTCTTCCCACAATCCTTTTGCCTCAAACTTCAATCTCTTTCCTATGAATTCTATAAATATTTCAACAGCATACGGGTTCTTTCTTGATCCTCCCCCAAACCATGAAGGTAAGCTTGTATTTATAGTCCAAAAAGGGATGAAAGGGGTTGAGGATTACTTGTGTGAAGATGAGGGATCATCCCTATGAATTAGGGGCTTGAATGCCATCTAGTCTAGTTGGTTGGGATAAGCCTCCACAAGGGATTTCTTCTAGAAATCTCTTGATGCTTCTCTTTTTTCCTTTTAATGAGCATCGATGCAACTTGTACACTAGAAAGTGGTGCCAAGAGGAGGTGACTCTCCTTGTACAAAGGCAAGGAGTATCACCGATTCTCTTTGTCCATTAGCAACCTACATTAGCCTAGTCTGACACCTTATATCAAAAGGAAGGGTGCGTCAGTGCTACTAGAAATTAGGCTTCTTGTAAGGAAAGACCTCTTCTCGAGTCCTTTTGCACATATACTTTAGGGATAATGGCAAATACAGATGAATATGGCAATTTTTTTGTGTAACATTTAGAGGAGTGTTCAGCTCGAAGAAGAGCCTATGCAAGAGGCCAATCTAGAAGAAGGGGAATGCTCACATCTTCCAACCCAATGATGATGTAAGTGATGTTTCCATTTATATTTTTTCTAATTATGATATGGAATATGAATATAATGACATGCATGCAGATCATGATTCTCCCACAAGGTAAAAATGGGCTAAGCAAACCATACAAGAAACTAGTGATCTTGTAGAAGATCCACTAGACACTAGTAAGACTATATATCAATTTCACAATGCCTTCTCCACTTATGATTCAAATATTCCTGAGATTTTTTTATTATGGTTGGATCTGATCCACAGTCATATGAAGAAGCATCACATGACCCAATATGTAAATCAACCATGCAAGAATATTTCAAGTCTTTACAAGACAATGAAACTTGGGAGTTGGTTCCTCTACCTTCCAAGAGGAAACTAGTGCAATCTAAGTGGGTGTATAGGACCAAAATGGTTGTTGATGGTTTTGAAGTGAAGTATAATGTCAGATTGGTTTCCAAGGGCTTCTCTCAAGTCCATGGAGTGGACTATAAAGATACATTTGCACTGGTGGAAAAGATGGACTCAATCATGATAGTTTTGGCCATTACTGCATCTAAATGATGGGAAGTGCACCACGTGGATGTGAAGAGTGAATTTATTCATGGTGACCTTCATGAGAATATTTATATGGAGTAGCATGAAGGTTTCATACATGATACTTCACTTTTTTCAGGTTGAAGAAGTCTCTCTATGGCCTCAAGCAAGATCCTAGAACTTGGTATGTATGACAAGATGGACAACTTCCTTCTCTCTAAAGGTTTTGAAAGAATAAAATATGATCCTAATGTGTATTTGCAAAATATTGATGAATATATTCTAATAATTGCACTATATGTTGATGATATTTTATCATCGTAATTTGCATTAGTGATATAGGTTCAATTAAGTATTCATTGCATAGTGTGTTTTCAAAGGCTGACCTGGGATTGTTGAAACAATTTCTTGGATTGGATATTGAGAAATATTATGTAGGTATCAAGTTAAACTAATAAAAATATGATTTAAACCTATTACAGAAATTAAAAATGGATAAATGTAAAGTTGTTAAGTTTCCCTTCCTTTCAGGAGTAAAACTAGGTGATTTTGGTTCATCTCCCTTGGTGGATAGCTCATTGTATAGGAAACTAGTTGGGAGATTGTTGTATCTCATACACTCTCGACCTGATTTGGCTTATGTAGTAGGGGATGTTGTGATGAAAAAATATCCAAGAAGTCCATGAAATTCTTGGACCTGTGGGTTATGATCCCACAATATGAACTTAAATGTGTCCATAGTAGCAATATCATTCTACACTCTCATATGCATTCCACACACGAGAGAAAAGAACCATAGACCACCTTCCTGATAGCTCTAAATCAACTTAATGTGATTGAATACACAATGGCCATATACCCTCTGTCAAATCACATCAAAGAACTTGCCTCCGTCTCTTTCTTCTACGCATGGCTAGATCCTACACTCTCTCTTATGCAATATGTAATGCACTATCATATATGGCTTGAAATCAAGATGTTCGAATGTAACTCATCCCTTAACAAATTCTTGTTCTCTATTGATTATCTCAAAGTAATGACTTCAAAACTTCAGGCAGTAGCGACTTGCATAGATTTGACACACACCACAAAATACCAACAACAACCTTCTCTGAATATCTCTCTCCATGCTCACTCAAGCACATCGATTTATTTTCCTGCTCCTCCTTTGCATCCACACAATGGATGCATCAATTCTTCATGTTCCTTCAGCGATCATTCCTCCATATGGTTTCAATGTTCTCAGGCCTCCATGATATCATTGGTTTATGGATCACCATCGATCCATTCTATGATCGATGGCAAAGTACCTATAGTTCCTCTCTCACACAACAACCAAAGAAACACTCCAAATGCATGACTTCACACACCGACAGCTTCAAACATACAACCCTCATAGCAGCGATGACTCCTTCAATGGTATCTATAGATCATTGATCTTCAACATTGATGCACAAGGAATTTGATGGAGACTTGGTCACCCTCATGGCCAACATGAACTCAACAATCCCAAAATGAGTCACGATCTGGCATACATAGCAAGGAGATATTGGCAATCCTTGCACATAGTATAGATAATAGACAGTCTCATAAAACAATTCAACACTTGTTGCACCAAACAACGCACATGTTGCACGAGATTAAAATAACACTCCATTTATACAAAGAGTCAAGTTTTAATTACATCATATGGCCTCTATGGGCATGGCTTCCCTCTCGGCCTAGTATTACATGGTTCCTAGCCTCCTCACACTATTGCAAGCTATACATTTATAAACCAGGCAATACAATACAGATCGGATCACTAAAAGGATCTGATATATCCTTAAGGAAATGGAGAATATCGTTCCCCATGATAACTAATTTCCACAAATAAATAACAAAGAGGATCGAATCTAAGGAAATATCATTCTTTAGCCAGTTCCTCACCTTCTGGAAGGTAAAAATGTGTTTGACATAGGATAGGGTTGATGCTCCCACTACATCAGACTCCCATGGTACAAAATTTTTATGACCTGCTGGTCATATGTCTTCTATTGTTGCTTCTATATTTTCACCACTCAGTCTTCTCCTCCATGCTTCATGCTTCATGTATCACTGAGATTCTCCTCATTCCCAGTTAGTGAGATGCAATCAATCTTCCACTAACACCTCATCGGATTTCTTCCTATAGCTCAAACTTTTGGTGTCATAGGTTCACCTCCTCTGAACCTTTAGAGCAATCCTTTGCTCCTATCTAGCTTATTCACCTACTCACTCCCTCAGACAATTCTACCCACAATTACAACTATGGAATTGCCCAAAAAGTTCTACCCAACCATATATATAAGTTATTTCTATTTTCCAACACGTAAGAAATCTTTCCCTGCTCTAATACCACTTGATGAAAATAGATCCAGGAAGTCTATTAAATTCTTGGACCTGTGGGTTATGATCCCACAATATGAACTTAAATGTGTCCATAGCAGCAATATCATTCTACAATCTCATATCCATTCCACACATGAGAGTAATGAACCATAGATCACCCGCCTGATAGCTCTAAATTGAATTAATGTGATTTAATACATAGTGGCCATATACCCTCTATCAGATCACATCAAAGAACTTGACTCAGTCTCTTTCTTCTACGCATGGTTAGATCCTGCACTCTCTCTTTTGCATGATGTAATGCACTAGCACATGTAGCTTGAAATAGATATGTCCGAATGCAAATCACCCCTTAACCCATTCTTGTTCTCTACTAATTATCTCAAAGTAATGACTTCAAAACTTCAAGTAGTAGTGGCTTGTATAGATCTGACACACACCACAAAATACCAACAGTGACCTTCTCTGAATATGTCTCTCAAAGCTCACTCAAGCACATCGATTTCTTTTCATGATCCTCCTTTGCATCCACACAATGGCTGCATCAATTCTTCATGTTCCTTCAGTGATCCTTCTTCCATAAGGTTGTAGTGTTCTCATGCATCCACGATATCATTTGTTTATGTATCACCATTGATCCATTATGTGATCGATGGTGAAGTACCTATAGTTCCTCTCTCACACAGCAACCAAAGAAATGCTCCAAATGCACAACTTCACACACCGACAGCTTCAAACATACAATGCTCATAGCAGCAAAGTCTTATTCAATGGTATTTATAGATCATTGATCTTCAACATTAACGCACAAGGCATTTGATGGAGACTCGGTCACCCTCATGGCCAATGTGAACTCAACAATACCAAAATGAATCACGATCTGGCACACACAGCAAGGAGATATTGGCAGCCCTTGCACACAATATAGATAGCAGACAATCTCATAAAACAATTCAACACTTGTTTCTCCAAATAATGCACATGTTGCACAAGATTAAAATAACACTCCATTTATATAAAGAGTCAATATTGAATTACATCATATAGCCTCTATGGTCCTGGATGCCCTCTCGGACTGGTATTATATTGTTCTTGGCCTCCTCACATTATCACAATCTATAAATTTATAAACCAGACAATACAATCTAGATCGGATCACTGAAAGGATCCGATCTATCCTTAAGGAAATCGAGAATATCATTCCCCATGCTAACTAATTAACACAAATAAATAACAAAGAGGATCGAATCTAAGGAAATCTCATTCTTTGGCCATGTCCTCACCTTCTCGAATGTAAAAATGTGTTTGATCTAGAATAGGGTTGATGCTACTGCATCATGTTGCTAGAAATATGCAATATCCTCATGAGATCCATTTGAAGGATGCCAAAAGGAGCTTGCATTATGTGCAAGGAACCAATCATTTCAAGATACACTATGTAGCTAGTTCTCCACTATAACTTGTTGGATTTACTGATTCAAATTGGGATGGAGATAACACTGATAAAAATTCCACTTCAGGTTATGTAGTCATGCTTTCATATGGTACTATGTCCTGGTCAAGTAAGAAACAACACACTATTTCCTTATCTTCAATTGAAGTCGAGTACAAAGGAGAAGTGAATGCAGCTACACAATGTGTGTGGTTACAAGTAATTCTTGGATAAATTGGATTCACCCACTGTCATTTGGTGTTATAATAAAATTGAAATAAATATTTCTACATAACCAATATAGAGACAGAGGACCAAGCACATTGAGATAGGCATGCACTACATCAGGAGCTTGGTGCATGAATAGGTGATATCATTGCAATTTTTCCATCTTCTAAGAAAACAATTTGTCATGTCCCAAATTTTTCATTGGGTCACAATGGCCTAATCACATTTTCCATATTCATTAGAGTTTTTAAAATTGATGCCAAGGGTTAAATAATTTCCCAGGAGGAAAATTACTAGTTTCCTAGGTTGGGGGTGGAAGCTTTGGGATTTGGAATAATGGGGACAATGAATGATGTTTGAAAATTAGAATGGAATAAATATTTAATAAAGGATCTAAATAAATAAATACAAGATAAAATTGAAGTGGCAATGGAGCATGGAGACACATGGAGACTATGGGGCCCACACAAGCTAGAATTTATGTGCCACATGGCATCCTCCTCTTGCAATTTCGAATCCATGGGAAGCCTAAATGTTATTGGTTGATTTATAAGTATAATACACATGTCCATATACATCATAGGTCAAATTTGGAAGGAAATGTAACTTACATGGGAGAGGAAGAGTCATTTTGGAGCTAGTGAGACACTTGGAATAGATTCCCTAGCTCTATGACAACAATTACACAAATCAGATATGAAGGCTGAAATATGACATATCTGACATTTCAGGTTGAAATATAGCATCCAAGAGGGCTCTCATGTGATTTGGGGAAGCTCAATGGGTTCCTACTCAAATTGGGGGAAGATGGAAGGCTAGGAAAGGGAGGACACATGGAAAATATTGAGCCCGCACCCAAATTAGAATTGGATTGAGTTTTTGGATGGATTGGTTACCTTATAATGCTAAGTATGTTTATAAAATACAGGAATCAACCAAGAGAATGGCTTTTGTTCATTTGAGAAATTGTCATTTGTGAATTGTGAGAGCTAGTGGATGACTAGTTTTCTTACCTTGGCCAATTTCGAGGGTGAAATATTCCCATCCAAGTTGGTGTTTGGAGAGGCAAATCAGGTATTTCATGTAAATTTAATAGTTTTTTATTTGCATGTGTAAGATACATGGAAGCTTATGGTTCCTTCTATTGCAGCACTTTCTCTCAACCATTTCCAGTTTTTATTGCATATTCTTGCTCATGGAGGGATTGCACTTTGGGAGAGCTATTGATATATTTTGGGAAGAATATAATTCCCATTATCTTATGTTATGATTTATTTTCTCTGTATTTCATGTTCAGAATACTCTCAAGTATAAATACCCAAAATAATTCATGTAAAAATGTTGAACAATGAAGAAATGGTGCCATTTCCCCACTATCTTGTTGTGAACCATTGAATGCTGATGATTTTGAGATTATAATGGTAAATTTATGATTTTAATAAGTTTATTATTCTATTTTATTAATTCTCAAAAAATTTCAATTCGAAATACCCAAGATTTGTATGTCAAAATGACTTTTAATGAGCAAGCAATGACCATTTCCACTCTATTTTGATATATGCCATGGTAATGCTTATTATTTTGAAAGGAGGAATGTATCTCTGATAAATATATGACTAATGGACTGTAATTAATGTTTATTTCAATCATAATTTTCATTACTTAAGCCTTGGAATCCATTTTACTCGTTTTTATTGCATTGGGAGAAGATTTGGGGCATTTTCCCAAAGGGTCAAAATTGTGATTTGGGAGTTGTTTTGGAAAGAGTCATTAAAGCCTGTATAAACTGAATCATGATTCATATGAGACTTTAAAAATTTCCATTATACATCCCCTGCCTCTTTTTATCAATTCTAGTGACTTTGGTATCATTTGAGAAGCCATTTCTGGCAATTACCTAAGGGGAATTGGAGCCCCAATTTGCTAGTAAAGACTCCTACTTTGAACAGAACATTAAACAAGTTTACAGAAGTAATTGGGGCATAATAAAACATCCCTGAACATGGTATTTAAGTTATAATATCATTCATGTACCTTCTAAGAAAATTTGGGAGCATTTGAGTCAATTTGGAGGTCTAGACATCAAAACTAGTGAAGTTCGAAATTGGGGAAAAAGGTGAAAAATTGGTCATTTATTAAAATTTCAAAAAGAGGCATTACATAGTTGACATCTTCACCAAGAACTTCACTAAGAATACCTTCACCTACCTGATCACTTCTTGGGGTGGGTTATACATGGTGAATACTGATATTTACTTCATATCCATTTTTTAGGGGAGGTTTTATTCCCATGAGGTTTTCCTCCTTACCTTGGTTATATGGACTAATAAAGTTGTAAGAGGTGACTTGAGCCATAGTTTCCAATGCCTCATTTTGATTTTGGATGAACTAAGTCAAGATTAAGGGGGGGTGTTAGAACACTATTACACCTAGGACCATAGTCTCATTCATTTTTTCCCATGTTAGATGGTCCAAACCATGGTTAATAATGATTTCATAAGGTTATTGGGTGTTTTGGACCATTAATGACCATCTCCGCCCTAATTTTGGTCAACTAGGAGATAAGGCACCTCATTTATGATCACTTGGTTGCTAGGGTTTCTCCCATCCCTTAATTTGTGGATTTGGGTTTGACCAGGGGCACTCATGCATTGTATTTCAGTGTTTTTTCCTCCTTTGGTCCTTTTGGATTTCCTAGAGCCACTCCCACACCACCATTCACTCCACCATGCCTGGGACACCATCATTTATGACCACCCATTCCATCTCAATGTTCAAATATGATATTAGTGACCATTTGAGGTGTTTTGGGAGCCTATTGGTCAACCTAGGGGAGGTTTGAGATCCAATGTAAGCCTGCCACATATATGCCATGTGACTGCCTCCAAAGGATAACGATTTTTCCCTATTATATTATAACGATTATCTGAATATGTTTACATGTTGGGACTGTAATATAAAGTTGATTTTTTAGCATCATTTGTTAAATTGTTCCCCTTCCACATTGTTTTATGCATGCTTTGTCAAATTCTTGTATTCTGAGGAATCCCTTAGATTGTAGATCTTATTGTGAATCAGAATTTTATAGTTGCTATGGTAAAATATTTCATACCCCTTGCATGAACGACCTATTTAGTAAAAAATCATTTTTTGAAGTATGACAATGTTATAACCTTTTTTAGCATTGTGATAATTGCTTCTCAAGTTAGATCTAGGAGCTAGAACAATTTCACCATCAAAGTGTTTGACAAAATATGCAAGAGAAAACAAAGAAATTGAAATAGCTGGAATAGCACATGTGAAAGGTGCTAATATCAAACCATTATATTACAGCACACCTTGAAGATGTGTATGATACATATTTGTAGTACATTGGACAAATTTGAGAGGCTCTGGAAGCCAATTGGAGTGGTACATGTGTCACGGTGAGATTTGACCTCAATCCCCCCTAAGTGGACCAATGGAGACCCAACTCATCCCAAATAGTCACGAACCATGGTGTGAACATTGGTGAAGTGTGTTGGGTCATTAATGAGTCCTAGGAAAGCATGGGTGAGAAGATATAGGTGAGTGGGAGGCTCTAGGTGGTAATAAATTCTCCTATATAGGCCAAATACACCACTAGCGCACTTAGTCAAACCTAGATCCCCCAAATCAAGGAGGTAGTGCCCCAATGCATTAACGAGGGTGCACATGGACTAGGTTGACCAAACTAGGGCATTATTGTAGGTATGAACATGCCAAAATAACCAAATATATTGTAGAAACAACTCTCCTAAGTCTAAACCATAGGATATCATTACATCAAGGAAAATGAAGTTAGCCTAAGGTATAAACTATGTACTAAGGATGTATTACTGCTCCAACATGCATCATTTCTAGGAGTTCAAAGGAAAAGTGATGTAGTTTGTTTATTGTTTATTAGTGCTAATCGTTTGTTTGCAGCTTGCTTTTTAACCATTTGAACTCTACCCTTCTATACCTTTGACGGAAGGGAGGTGCTTATGCACGTAGCTAGGGTTTTTACCTAGCTACAGTTTGGAGGCTATACTAGGTTGATCCCACTTGATCCATGGTTTTACAAGTTTTTTGTAGGTTTTCCTTCACAATCATCCCTGATCGGGCCCTCATGAGGCCGATCTGAGTTTGTACAGCCCCAGTGCATGTCCCTATCGGCCACTATCGGCTCTATTTTTTATTTTTTCCAGTTTCTATCCAGCGTCGCTACTTTTAGGATGAAAAGCATGGCCCAGTCACTGCTTTTGGGCCGAAACCCATGACCCAGTCGTGACTCCAGCCCCGAATGTTAGATTTTTATCATTTAAGAAATATGATCTTAGGATGTTATCTGAGAGAATAACATGCACAGCAATCAATCACAAGAGACAATAGACACAAAGATTTTCCTCAGGGAAACCATAAAGGAGAAAACCTTGCAACTTCCTCAGAGATAGAATGAGCACCAATGGCAGCAGTAAAACCCAAAGACAAAAGATGATATCCAATAGTTGTTCTCTCTCACTTAAGCGAGCTTCTTCTCTCTCACCTATGCGCTATAGTTGGGTGAGTGTGTGTCTTAAATAGAGAGGCTCACTCTCTATTTATACTCTTTCACTCACTTAATATTTGACTCGGTTCTGTAGGCTCGAGTAATCCTAACTCAATTATGTAGGCTCGAGTAACCAAAACTAGGGTACTAATGACCCGACTTACAACAGAGGGGACTTCCTCGTGACTTTTAGTAATTCTCCTGATAGGAACATCGGGGTACAAAGAAATACAATCGATTCTCCTGATAGGAGAATTGGGGATCAATGAAATACACAATATATATGTAAGTGAATACATTCCAAAGTTACAAATACATCAACACTCCCTCTTAACTAGGAAGGTATTCTCTTGACACAATTCATTAGTACAATTCTTCTTCTCTGGATCATCATCAAAGCTAAATCATCACTGGATCATCATCAAAGTTGGATCATCATGAAATCTGGATCATCACTGGATCATCATCACTACTCCACTATCTTGATCAATTGATGTTATCTCTCAATTATACTTGTCACAGGAAGTTCTACAGAGCCAGCCCTTTTTCATACTGGTTGTAGGCCTAGCCTCCATGTAGGTCTTTATCTTCTTCAGCACTTATATCTGACCATGGGAGGAACACATCCTGCAACCATGTCAGAAAGGTTTTCCCAACACTCACATCTGACCATGGGAGGAACACATCCTGCAACCATGTCAGAAAGGCCTAGCACTCACATCTCACCATGGGAGGAACACATCCTGCAACCATGTCAGAATGGCCCAGCACTTATATCCTATCATGGGAGGAACACATCCTGCAACCATATCAGAAAGGCTCAGCACTTATATCCAACCATGGGAGGAACACATCCTGCAACCATGTTGGAAAGGCTCTGCACTTACATCTGACCATGGGAGGAACACATCCCGCAACCATGCTAGAATGGCTCTGCACTTACATCTGACCACGGGAGGAACACATTCAGCAACCATGCCAGAAGGGCTCTGCACTTACATCTGACCATGGAGACCATGCCAAAAGGGCTCTGCACTTACATCTGACCATGGGAGAAACACATCCTGCAACCATGCCAAAAGGGCTCTGCACTTACATCTGACCATGGGAGGAACACATCCTGTAATGTCAGAAGGGCTCTGCACTCACATCTAACCATGGGAGGAACACATCCTACAACCATGTTAGAAGGGATCACAGACTCATCACTTCCCCTTGGAAGGAACCTTGATTTGGAGAACACCAAGCTTCTCCCTGAAGTACTCAAACTTCACTCTGGCTAATGGCTTGGTCAACACATCAGCTATCTACTCGTTTGTCGCAACATAATGGAGATTCAATGCTTCTCTCTGTACCATGTCCCTGATATAGTGATATTTGATCTCAATATGCTTCGACTTATCGTGGAACACTGAGTTTTCCAAAAACTTCACACAACTCTGATTGTCACAATATATCCAACTGGAGATCAAACAAATCAGATAGTAGCTTCCTTAGCCACACTACCTCACAACTAGTCAAACAAGTTGTGACATACTCTACTTCGGATATGTTACCACCTAAGTTGTACTTAGTGGTTTTCTATCAAGTGAGCCTGGTGAACAAGACAGGGAAAACTTGTTCGGACTTCAGAGAACCTTCAGTCTTGCTTCCGGGAAGCTTTGTTGTATCATATCACATGTTCATACCCCATGGGGGAATTGTAATAAATGTTCTAGCATGATAGTGTCTATAAAAGACTCGGTCTCTTAGACTTCATTTGTCAATCCGATCAGCCCAGGGTGTTTTTTCCCTTGGTTATTATTGGTTGTTGAACAAACGACTGATAATTTCTGAGTTTTTCACTCCATACCTCCAAAGTTGGGGTGGTCGGCTTGGCATTTGTGCCTATTGAGGTTATTAGAGTTTATGTTTAAATGTGTAAGCATGCTAGACATCATTTTTGAGTCATATGAACATGTCTAAGTCCCCCTAGGTGTTTTTCAATTTTTCAATTTTTTAGATTTTTCAGTGTTTTTTATTAAATTTTAATTTTTCCAAAACTTAGGCTATTTTTTAATAGTTTAATTGGAAAATTTGATTTTGTAATAAAAGTGGGCCAAATAATCAGTTTCAGACATGTAGGTGCTCATTTTCAAGCTAAGAGCACCATGTAAACCCATGGACCCGCTATTTCCTAGTTTTGAGTGATTTTCCATCATTCAGGTGAGAAATCCCCAAAAATCAATTATTGATTATTTTAATTAATAAATTGATGAATAATGGAGCAAATCCAAAAACAATAAATCAATGGATTCTCAGCCGATTTGATTGAAATCAGTCAGATCTGAAGCAGATTGACTGGATCTGACAAATCCTTGACTGAAGGAGGTGATCAAATCAGATCCATAGTTGATATTGAGCATCCTTTATGGGGAATTTTTCCCTCCCTCTCTCCTCAACACGTTTTGGATCATCTGGATGAGTTTTGGGCCGATGTGTCAGTGTATGGGTTGATGTGTCAACCAGATCAGGCCCTCGGTTGACAAGTAGGCTCAGTCCAGCTTCAGTTGTGCATTGATGAACTCTCCATCAATTGATTTCACTTGATTCCATGAGGAATTGCACCCCCCTGGGCTAGATGGCCTGTAAATTGTATATATCCTGCTGGAGGCTCCCTCTTCCAAGCTAGTTAGAGCTGGACTGAAGGGATTGCCATTGTAACTCTGTGTTTGATCATTATTTGTGAATAAAGAAGCTTTGGATGCTATACTGTGTAGTGCTTTTGATTGTGTGGATGCTCAGTGTTATGCTGCTGATGTGGTAGCTGCAACTTCTTGCCAAATTCTGTGCTATTTATGTGATCTGGCTTCAAGGATTCAGCTGAATCTAGTAAGGGTATAAACTAGGAAAGCTAGATTGTTTAATCTTGTTTATCCATATGATGTATGCTCAAAAATCTTATTTATATGCTTAAATAAGGTTATTTTTGCATAATCTCTCATTTTTGCTGCTTTATACATCCATATCCAGATCTCACGAGGTTTGTGCAGGCTTGTGTTATTTAGTTGCAGGTTCTCGATTGGATGAGGTTGTGGATCTAGATTGACTCCTTTCCTATCCAATAAGCTCAATATTCTGTCCCTCAGCACTCCATGAAAGGGCCTCCTTCCAGCTTGCTCCATTCAAGCAACGATCCGACCTTCTCTCCTCTTTCTTCTCATTTCTACAAAAAAAATCAACACTTTACTCAGTTACCATTTTCAGTTCATAGCTGTGATTTTATTTGGATCTATTTCATCAAAGTAAAATATACATAGATCTAATATTTCATAGCTCATATCCTATATCTTGCACTTAAAAAAGTATCATAAGCATCCCAGATCTAGTTGTAGGGAAATTGTCCTTTTTGCATGAATTTGAAAGAAAACTTGTAGATCACATGCATTAGATTTCCTTTCGCTGTTATAAATTTCAATATTCTGCAATATCAGTGCATATTAATTGGCTGCACAAACAGCAGGCCAAGATCCCAAGGAAAGCTTGCTTTCCTTGGTTCCTTTTTCATTGGTTTAGCTAGTTTAATTTCATTATTTTTTGAGATAAAGTAGGCTGACCCAAAGGTACACTTAAAGTGATTTTGGGAATTTTTTATTCTAACATGCTCACTTTCCGTTAGCAGGGCTGATAGAGAAGAAAGGAAGCTGCTTTCCAAAGTGGATTTTGGAGCGCTCAAATCCCCCCAGGGGTCTCTCTTTTGTCACAAAATTTGTAAAATTTTTGTATAACTGTAAGATCTTGGTTTCAGCCTGTATAAGGACCAAGAAAGCACTGATTTATCAGTGCTTTTATATTGTAACTGCTGTAATAAAATCATTCTTTGAATAGGCTCTTTCGAGCCCATTCCCCATCACCCCTGGGGGGATTCGTGTCGATGCCATTTTCGTCATTTTATGATTTTTCCTTTTTCACTAGAATTGATCTAATTTGCAGGGTAGTATACTTGATCTTTTTTTTAATTCCATACTCCATATCTTACATTTCAAAGTAATCATAATACTTACCCCACGATTTCCCGAGTAACCCGCAAGGGGAAAGAGATTCGTGGTAGGATTAATCAGAAAAACAGATTTGTGTAGTTGTTTTATTTTTCATCTTTTGTTTATTAGAAATTTAAAATTAACCCCTCCTTGATTCCCCGATTGAGATCCACTTGGATCGAAAGAGGTTCTTGGAGGCTTTTTTCTTTTAAACAAGAACACTCAGTTAAAACTTATTAAAATTTACAAGACTCCAGTGTGTATGCTATGCACTTGGTTGTGGTTCGTCCGATCAGTCAAGCTGTATCAAAAGCACTTGGGTGACTAGCATAATTAGGACTCACTCTCCCTAATTGACAAACCATCAGGTGAAAATCCAACACCTCGATCGAACCTCTACGGTGGAAAAATACCCAAAGGAAGCAGGAACTTACTGAAAAGTGACCTCGGGGTGCCAATCTCTGTCACACCCTAACGGGTGCGTTACGAACAATAGCCCCAGAGACTCCATTTCAGCACACATATTCCTTGCGGGTAGCCTTAAAGGTTTTGTTTTGGACATACTCCAAGTACTCTTGGGTATATCTGGAGTCCCCCCTTAGCCTAATTTAATCAATTCATACTTCAATTTTAACTTAAAACATACCAAGATGCAATCGCAAAACATTCACTCCAAACACATGCAAGCAAACTGATCTATTTGATTTGACTCCATTATTAAGGCACTGGTCATTTTTTCTTCATATATATATTGTTTATCAGCTTTGTGCTTTCATGTGTTATTTTCGTATCTTGTCATCTTCAATTGTTTATAGTTAAAATTTTCAAACTCCTAAGTAACTGATTCAGTTTAACATCACCACACTAAGTAATCATCCTTAGTAACTTAATAGGGTCTACCCCCCTTGGCTTCATTAGGAGTTGAGCCTAAACGGAGGAGTCAAGAACAAGGTGACAGCCTTGACTCGAGACTTGCCCCCAAGGACACACCAAGTGGCTTGAAGATTTCTACCACGTGATCCAGGTGTGAAAAGGCGGCAACACTTTTTGGCGCCGTTGCTGGGGATAAATCTTTTTATTCCCGAGTATGACTTAGCTTAACTTTTTTCTAAACAACTAAAAAGATAAAAACTTTTGATTGATCAAGTCTTTAAAAAAACATAAAAATTAAAACTCGATCCATCTGGCGACTCCACTGTCTAACATCCCTTCAAGAATTTCTACCTGAAGAAACCGCCGACAATTATTCAATCCTCTCCCTGATCCCGAAAGGTTTAGTAGGGAAAGATTGAATAGGCAGACCTCTCATAGAAACCTTGAAGATTTAGGAGACCAATCCCTCTCAGATATCCATCACATATTTGTAGAGAGTCATGTTCACTAATATCAAGAAATGATGGAATTTTACAAACCCCTTGACTTTTCTCAGATAGAAGGTAGTCCTCATTACATTCTGAATGATGCTATCAAGGAGCTCCCCATGTTTCAGGGTAATAATTCCATCACTGCCAAGTCTCACCTCCGAAAGTTTGAAAGTACCTAGCTAGTTATTGCAATGATGCTGCCCATGACCATGATGATGTCAAAATGACGCTCTTTGCTTTATCCTTGGAAGATGATGCAGAAGAATGGTACTTCGACCTAGATGATGGTTCATATAAAACTCTTAGTGAATTCCTAGAGGGTTTTAAGAAGAAATGAGGGGAAAAGAAAGAACAAATACATCTGCTTCCTGCCCTCCATAACATAAAGAGGATGGAGAGTGAAACCATTGATGAATTTAATACTAAGTTCGGGCGTGTGGTTGCGGACCTCCCTAGAGAAATCAAGCCAAGGGATGCCTCCATCCTCATATATTACATCGAAGCTTTCACTGGTGATTTGAGGTACCAGTTAAGGGACAAAGAGCCAGCCGATCTAAAAACTGCTCAAGAATTGGCCGAGAAAATAGAAAAGAATATGCAGTCTTCAGGAAAATCCAACATTCCATGGTGTAGACCTTGTGAACAATTCCACCAAGAGAGCACTTGTTATGTTGCAAATCAAGTCATGGAACATGGACTTCCCGAGGTCAGTAATAAGGAAACAAATTCAAGCGAGCCTGATCATATATACATAGTAGGCTAGGCCTACCCTTTGTTACCATCCAAACAGTACAAGCATGAGGATGAAACCATTGCAGAATATTATAGTGAAACTTATGATGAAAACTGTAATATACATGATGGAAGTCCTATGTGTTCTCCATATAATGATGATAGTCCTGAAGGTTCACTACCTTGTGACATTTTCTCTGAAGAAGATGAGTATGAAAATGAGGACAAGAATAGCTTGGAACATGATACAAGTGACGAAGACTCCCTTATCCCCGACAAAGATATTGATGAGGAGTCCTGGACATTCATGGAAAAACCAATCTGTGACATGAATAAAGTGGAAAATAATGAACCAAAAACTTTTGATGGTTTTGTTGATTTTTCTGTCTATGGCATATCTAAAGGAGAGAGCATGGACCATGTGGCCTTGGGAAACTTTGATATGAAAAAGGAGCATGTATTTTATCCATATGATCATTCAGAGTCATATCATGCAGAGCCGCACAAAGGTATAAATAATGAATACATGGAGAAGCAGTGTTGTGAAAAGACAGATGTGATGCAGTTATTAGAATATCAGTCTCAACTATCATCTTCACATATAGAGTTTCCTCATGAATTGGAGCCGCTTGGGGCTTATACAGTGAATTATCATCCGGTAAGCCTTAATGATCAGTATGATGGTGTAGTGAATCTGCCTCATCATTCCAATTTGTACATCAACCCTATCCAGTCATGGATAGAAGCAGCCTGCGCAGGCACTTACCAGTTTGGGAGGAAGTTTGACGACGTTATTCATGCCTATGATTTCCCATCCATCCCACCCCTTCTGGATCATCACGCAGGTTTACATTTTTTGAATAAAGTATACTTACTTTGGTTGGTAACCAAAGACAAGGAAAAAAAAAATTATGTTAATAAAATTCTTAGGTGGTTACATTGAATTTCTGATTACACTTAACCCTTTTTATATCATGCTTAGAGTAGGAAAATAAGATCCTTGAAAGAGAGCATTTACTTTCTGCATTTCTACTTAGCTATAATAAAACTTTTCTTCTTTTAGTTAGTTACATTTATTCTATTTAAATAAATCAGCTTAATGGTTCATTTGCTTTTTTATAAAACTTGTGCTACTGAGGTTTTTCTTGTCAAGTTGAGATGTTTTTACAAGGTCTACAAAACTAGAGATTCTGATGTTCTCATATCCTCTCCTTGCCTCAAAAGACCAGATCGAGCACACGTCCCACAATTGGAGCCAGAATGTTACCACCTAAGTTGTACTTAGTGGTTTTCTATCAAGTGAGCCTGGTGAACCGGACAGGGATAACTTGTTCGGACTTCAGAGAACCTTCAGTCTTGTTTCCGGGAAGCTTTGTTGTATCATATCACATGTTCATACCCCATGGGGGAATTGTAATAAATGTTCTAGCATGATAGTGTCTATAAAAGACTCGGTCTCTTAGACTTCATTTTTCAATCTGATCAGCCCAGGGTGTTTTTTCCCTTGGTTATTATTGGTTGTTGAACAAACGACTGATAATTTCTGAGTTTTTCACTCCATACCTCCAAAGTTGGGGTGGTCGGCTTGGCATTTGTGCCCATTGAGGTTATTAGAGTCTATGTGTCAATGTGTAAGCATGCTAGACATCATTTTTGAGTCATATGAACATGTCTAAGTCCCCCTAGGTGTTTTTCAATTTTTCAATTTTTTAGTTTTTTTAGTGTTTTTTATTAAATTTTAATTTTTCCAAAACTTAGGCTATTTTTTAATAGTTTAATTGGAAAAATTGATTTTGTAATAAAAGTGGGCCAAATAATCAGTTTCAGTCATGTAGGTGCTCATTTTCAAGATAAGAGCACCACGTAAACCCATGGACCCGCTATTTCCTAGTTTTGAGTGATTTTCCATCACTCATGTCAGAAAGCCCCAAAAATTAATTATTGATTATTTTAATTAATAAATTGATGAATAATGGATCAAATCAAAAAACAATCAATCAGTGGATTCTCAGCCGATTTGATTGAAATCAGTCAGATCTGAAGCAGATTGACTGGATCTGACAAATCCTTGACTGAAGGAGGTGATCAAATCAGATCCAGAGTTGATCTTGAGCATCCTTTATGCGGAATTTTTCCCTCCCTCTCTGCTCAACACGTTTTGGCTCATCTGGATGAGTTTTGGGCTGATGTGTCAGTGTATGGGTTGATGTGTCAGCCATATCAGGCCCCCGGTTGACAAGTAGGCTCAGTCCAGCTTCAGTTGTGCATTGATGAACTCTCCATCAGTTGATTTCACTTGATTCCATGAGGAATTGCGCCCCCCCTAGGCTAGATGGCCTGCAAATTGTATATATCCTGCTGGAGGCTCCCTCTTCCAAGCTAGTTAGAGCTGGACTGAAGGGATTGCCATTGTAACTCTGTATTTGATCATTATTTGTGAATAAATAAGATTTGGAGGCTATACTATGTAGTGCTTTTGATTGTGTGGATGCTCAGTGTTATGCTGCTGATGTGGTAGCTGCAACTTCTTGCCAAATTCTGTGTTGTTTCTGTGATCTGGCTTCAAGGATTCAGCTGAATCTAGTAAGGGTATAAATTAGGAAATCTATATTGTTTAATATTATTTATCCATATGATGTATGCTCAAAAATATTAGTTATATGCTTAAATGAGCTTATTTCTGCATAATCTCTCATTTTTGCTGCTTTATACATCCATATCCAGATCTCGCGAGGTTTGTGCAGGCTTGTGTTATTTAGTTGCAGGTTCCCGATTGGATGAGGTTGTGGATCTAGATTGACTCCTTTCCTATCCAATAAGCTCAATATTCTGTCCCTCAACACTCCACAAAAGGGCCTCCTTCCAGCTTGCTCCATTCAAGCAACAATCCTACCTTCTCTCCTCTTTCTTCTCATTTCTACAATAAAAATCAACACTTTACCCGGTTACCATTTTCAGTTCATAGCTGCGATTTTATTTGGATCTGTTTCATCAAAGTAAAATATACATAGATCTAATATTTCATAGCTTATATCCTAGATCTTGCACTTAAAAAAGTATCATAAGCATCCCAGATCTAGTTGTAGGGAAATTGTCCTTTTTGCATGAATTTGAAAGAAAACTTGTAGATCACATGCATTAGATTTCCTTTCCTTGTTATAAATTTCAATATTCTACAATTTTAGTGCATCTTAATTGGCTGCACAAACAGCAGGCCAATATCCCAAGGAAATCTTGCTTTCCTTGGTTCCTTTTTCATCGGTTTAGCTAGTTTAATTTCATAATTTTTTGAGATAAAGTAGGCTGACCCAAAGGTACTCTTAAAGTGATTTTGGGAATTTTTTAATCTAACACGCTCGATGTCCTTTAGTAGGGATGACAGAGAATAAAGGAAGCTACTGTCCAAAGTGGCTTTTGGAGCGCTCAAATCCCCCCAGGGGTCTCTCTTTTGTCACAAAATTTGTAAAATTTTTGTATAACTATAAGATGTTGGTTTCAGCCTGTATAAGGACCAAGAAAGCACTGATTTATAAGTGCTTTGATATTGTAACTGCTGTAATAAAATCATTCTTTGAATAGGCTCTTTCGAGCCCATTCCCCATCCCCCCTGGGGGGATTCGCGTCGGTGCCATTTTCGTCATTTTCTGCTTTTTCCTTTTTCACTAGAATTGATCTGATTTGCAAGGTAGTATACTTGATCTTGTTTTTAATTCCATACTCCATATCTTACATTTCAAATTAATCATAATACTTACCCCATGATTTCCCGAGTGACCCGCAAGGGGAAAGAGATTCGTGGTAGGATTAATCAGAAAACCAGATTTGTGTAGTTGTTTTATTTTTCATCTTTTGTTTATTAGCAATTTAAAATTAACCCCTCCTTGATTCCTCGATTGAGATCCACTTGGATCGAAAGAGGTTCTTGGAGACTTTTTTCTTTTAAACAAGAACACTCGGTTAAAACTTATTAAAATTTACAAGACTCTGGTGTGTATGCTCTGCACTTGGCTGCGGTTCATCCGATCAGTCAAGCTATATCAAAATAAATTGGGTGACTAGCATAATTAGGACTCACTTTCCCCAATTGACAAACCATCAGGTGAAAATCCAACACCTCGATCGAACCTCTACGATGGAAAAATACCCAAAGGAAGCGGGAACTTACTGAAAAGTGACCTCGGGGCACCGATATCTGTCACACCCTAATGGGTGTGTTATGAACAATAGCCCCAGAGACTCCATTTCAGCCCACATATTCCTTGCGGGTGGCTGTAAAGGTTTTTTTTTGGACATACTCCAAGTACTCTCGGATATATCTAGAGTCCCCCCTTAGCCTAATTTAATCAATTCATACTTCAATTTTAACTTAAAACATACCAAGATGCAATCGCAAAACATTCACTCCAAACACATGCAAGCACACTGATCTATTTGATTTGACTCCATTATTAAGGCACTGGTCATTTTTGCTTCATATATATATTGTTTATCAGCTTTGTGCTTTCATGTGTTATTTTCGTATCTTGTCATCTTCAATTGTTTATAGTTAAAATATTCGAACTCCTAAGTAACTGATTCAGTTTAACATCACCACACTAAGTAATCATCCTTAGTAACTTAATAGGGTCTACCCCCCTTGGCTTCATTAGGAGTTGAGCCTAAACGGAGGAGTCAAGAACAAGGTGACAGCCTTGACTCGAGACTTGCCCCCAAGGACACACCAAGTGGCTTGAATATTTCTGCCATGTGATCCAGGTGTGTGAAAAGGCAGCAACAGGCTATACTTAGTGCCCCGCAGGATTGTTTCCTACTAAACTAAGAGATCACAACTGATCCCATACTGCGCCCCGAAGAGATCTTCCTATCAATGGAACCGCCTCCTGTTGTAATCTCACAGATCACAGAAGGTTACCAATAATACACATTGAATCATATAGACATAACAGACACAAGAGACAAGAACATAGATATGGGAAATAACTATATGGACATACACAGAACTGAACCGAATTCTCATCTAGCTCAACAGCCTAATATATATGATTTACAAACAGTTACATATAACTACATGTCGGTTCGCTCAACCGACACAACCTTACGCGATCGACCTAATCTCCAATTAGTTGGCTATTCGACTAGTCAACTCACTAACTAGCTCGTCCAACATCTGCCCCAGGAACAAAACCTTTCTTCGTCCTGAAGAAACAGGGGAGGTACTTCAACAGTGTGTTGTCTTAGGTAGTTGTTTCTGGTATTGTTTTTCTTCATGGACTATGTAGTCGAATGGTTGGTCGTTTTTGCACGCATATTTCCACAATTGCTTCTACTGCAATGGCCAGTTGGTGTTGAAATTCTTCCCAGCTCTTTAATACTTTCTAGATGTCGATAGTCAATGTTTTGATGCTTGATAAGGTCAACATATTCTCCTAGATGGAAATGTATGCTACGCTTTCCATGTCGGGTCCCATAAATTGATATTTTTCCTCTACTGCCTCCAATAGTCTTTTCATCTGTAAGCAGATTGTATCCAGTTTATCAAGGCTAGGGAGTGCTTGCTCTACCCACTGGTGTGCTTGTTTTTCTAGTTTATGTAGTTTGGTTGTTTCCCATACAATTTGATCTTGTATCTTGTTTCTCAGTGCTTCTTTGGTGCCTTTTATTCTTTCCAGTGCTTTAATTTGTTTTTGGGCTTGCCGGGTTTGCTGAAATACTTGCCCGTAATAAGTGGGCCAATCACGGAGTACTTCTTCTGTGATGACAAATTCTTCTAGGTGGTATTGCAGCACTTTGTGAGCTTTTGAGAATGTTGTGTACTACTTCCTTAACAATCTGGATGTCTCCTCTTTTTGGTCTTCCTTTGTATTTAGTAGATGTGATTGTAGAGTTGAAACCATGTTTTCAAATAGTTGGTATGTCTTTTCAAGCAGCTTGTCGGTGTCGGCCTCTAGAGGTCCCGGTATTACTGTTTGAACTAATTTTCTGCATTTTGATAGAAACTCAACTTGTTCATTCTTACTATTGTTGAGCTACTGTCATCTAGTCTAGCTTCTTGTTTTTGCTTCGGTGGCCAGAGTTTCTAAGATTTCTCCCAACTCTCCGTCTCTTAGTTTTGTTGCGTCGACTATAGTAGTCGATCCAAGTTGGCTAAGGTGAACCATTGTCGACTTTGATTCTTTGTGGTGTTCTTTCTTCTTTTTGTCTCTTTTTCTTTTGTGTTTATGTTGTTCTGTCTATTGTTGTGCTTGTGCATCTGTAAGTGGTAGATTCTACTATGTATGATTTTCTAGATGCTGATCTTCAATGGTCGGTGTAATTTTTGGTTGATTTTCTTGGGTGGAACCTGTAGCTGGATGTGTATCTAGAGGATTTAGCACATACGGTTCAAGGTTTGGTAAAGTTTCTATATTGGAAAATGGTGGTGGAGATGGGGATGGTGAGTGTTCTGGTATAATTGGTGTAGTAGGAATATTTACAGTCGATGTTGGGTCTTCGACTTATGGTGGTGAATCATCAGGGTCATCAGAGAATAGGTTGTCAATCACCCGGTTGATATCTTCCAGGTTATCTTCCTCCACATCTCTTACTGGTGCATTGGCTAGTGGAGGGTGTGGGATGTCGAAAGGGATCATGGATGAGATGCAACTTACGACAATTTGAGATGTCTTGTCGGGATTCCTCAAGAATGTGGACTTGATAATTCCCACATATCTTGGTTTATGGGGTATTTGGACAATTTGATGAGAGAGGATCTAGCGTGGTGCACTAGCTTTAATTAGTGGACATTTGGTGGTAATATTTTGGACAGAGGTGAGTAGTTCAGGTAATTTTTCAATGTATTCCTAGAAATCACCATCCTGGTCGAACCGTTATGTCAGTGTCTCTGGAATAGCATTCTTACAAATGTCGACTGGGCTTATGGTGGGTATCTGTGGGGTGTCTTCATGTGTAATCTAGGTTGGAGATGGGGGTGGAGGTGTAGAAACTAAATCAACAATGTCTTCATCAATTGAAGTGGTTGCAGTTTTTACCTTTTTCGGTTGTCCTTGCTTTGCTCCTACATCGACAAACCGTCTGAATTGTGTTTCAACCAAAACTTTGTTTGTTGTTGCATCTTCTATGGTGTCGACAGCGGTCGCCAACAGTTCTTCTTCATATTCTAACTCTGAAAGGAGAAGCTTGCACTTCCCTTTCCTTTTTCCTGAGTTTCCTTCCTCTTCCTTGAGGCTGCTAATTCCCTTGTTATTTTCCTTAAGTTTTCTTTTGTCATAGCATAATCCGGATTGTTTGATTAGATATCTTCCTCTAGTTCTTTTTCTCTCTCCTATTGGTTGGTTAGACTGATACTTTTCTCTGCTGGCTTAGTTACCTGTTGCTCAGTTGGTGTACTTCCCCTTTGGGTCTGTGGTGGTATGGTTGTTATTTGCAGTCTTTTGGTGTCCTCTGTCAGTATATCATCCGACATGAAGGTACTTATATGTAATTGGAGTTCGTAGTCCTCCTCTTTTTCTTGGTCTGTCAATGGTTCTTCAATTGGTTGATTTATTTCTTTGGCTTTTGCTGGTATTGATAAATTTGTATTGGACTATTGAGCTAGCTCTCAAAAAATCTCTTCAACTGTTGGGTAGTAGTCGAGAGGTTTCACTGTTGCTTTTTCCCTTTGCATGTACCAGATTGCTGTGTGGTCAAGCTCAAGTTGAATATGTGTTGTTTTTGGTAGACTTCTTCGGATGTTCTGAGGCACCCTCCATCTAGTTGTCTGGATTTTCAGGTTTTGGAACCAATTTTCCAGCATTACTTTACCATTTGCCAATTCTTTCAATGTTCCATTCTATGAAAATCGCTTGAACCTCCACATGTGGTACTTGTGTGGTTTCTGGAACTGCGTGTCCCCGACTGGACACAAGTGGTACATTGCTATCCAGAGTATCAGAGGTGGGAACCTTATAATCTTGGTCGACTCTTGACATTTCTCGCATATACTTTTGAGCATGTCGGCAACATGCTGAGCCCAACAGTAAATTTTTCCTATAGTTGCTATTGTGTTGACTACTTCTAGCATGTCTAGCTTCAAATCACTCCCTCGACCTAAAGGAGTGAGTCCTGTTGCTATGATTTTGGCCATGATTTGCAGTGACTGGGCTTGTATTTGACTGATCATTATCCCTTTTGAGTTCTTCCCTTTTGGTGTTCCAGTTAGTCATTCTACCAGTCCTTCTTTTATACCAATAGGGACAGGGTCGCCCTGATTTGATAGACCGGTAAGTTTGGATATTACTTCCCCATAAATTTCTACCAGTCGATCAAAGTAAAATTTACCATTTTGATACCGACTAATGATAAATTTCACTATTGTTTCTTTCGTTCCTCCAAATCTTTCCATGAACGATGTGTTCATGTAGCTCATGATGGTGTTGTAGATCATCTTCTCCACTTCTGGTGTTATTTTCTTGTCTTGGCAAGCCCATTCTTTGATTTCTGCCCATTTTTTGGTCCACGAGGTTTCCTATACCTTGGCATTTTTCATATTTCTTAATCTTCTCTTCAGTGGGGTTTTGATAGATTGCGGTTCATTTTTTTTGCAGCTACGGCTCTGGTTTTCTTCGGGGCCATCTTATCGGTCTCTTGGTCATCTTTTTTACAGGGTCTCAGCTCTCAAATTTTTTACTGCTCAGTTGTTCTATCTCTTCAAAATACAGTAAATGATCTTTTTATGGCCCGATATTTATAGGTGGAGTGGGTGACGTTTCTGTCGATGGATGTATTAATGGTGGAAGTGATGGTCTAGCACGTTCTCTGGAGTTTGCGTTAATTGTGATTTGATTTTGGCACTCATTCTATCTGTAGTCATGAAGGCATGATTTGACCTTCGAGGTCGTCAGTCGATGGTGGTATATCGATGGGGTTGGTGTCGGTTGTCGAAGTGTTGATTATTATATATTTCGAAGTTTCTTGTCATTATGTTTTATGGGTGTTGGTTCTGTTTTGTTGTTTTTAGGATTTTAGATTTTTATAGTTTTTTCTGATAGTTATGGTCATTATATGTATGTCTCTCTTTTCTTTTTTTTTGAACTTGTTTTAATCTTTGTACCGTTTTAGTCGGGCACCATTAACAAGTTTCCAAAATATTATGCCTTGTAATGTCCTTAGTCATACTAATCCATTGGCATGAATTTCTTAGACAACGTAAGGTCCCATCCATTCTATGTGTAACTTTTTGGGTTTTCCTTTTACTCAACTATTGTATAGTAAGGAAAGGTCCCCTACCGACAGATTTTTGTTTTTGATATTGCGATCATGCCAAGCCTTCTGGTATTGTTTTTTTATTTCTTAGTGTTGTAAGGTGATCAGTCGGTGTTCTTCTAGCTTGACTAATTGCATCAGTCAGTCCTTTCTGCCTTCTTCAACATCGACATGTAAAATATCTTCTATGATAGGTGTTTGTTGTCGGAAATGTAGTGGAACAACTACTTCTTGGCCATAGACTAGTCGAAACGGTGTTTGGTCAGTTGAACATTTGTAGGTTATTCTGTAAGCCCATAATACTACAGGGATATTTACTTCCAAATCATCCTCGTTGGTGTTATAGATTTTTGTCAAGCCCCTTGTTAATGTTTTGTTGAATGTCTCTATTGCTCGATTCGACTGAGGGTGATAAGTTGTACTGTGTTGGTGGTCAATTTTGAACTGGTCTGTTAGTGCCTTGATGGTTTTGTTAATAAAGTGTGAACCTTGGTCACTGATTAGGGTTATTGGGCATCCAAATCTTGTAATTATATTTTCATAGATAAATTTAGCAGCTATCTCACTGGAAAATTTGTCGACAGGTTCTACTTCTACCCACTTGGTTACATATTCTACTACATTTATTATGTATCTTGCACCTATTATTTTTACTGGTATTGGAAATGGTCCTATGAAGTTGATGGCCCAAATTTCAAATGTCAAACTTGGGTTTACTGATATCAAATCAATTTCTATACTAGGTAGTGATCGACCTAGTCGTTGATATCTGTCACACTGGCTAACAAACTTTTTACAATCCTTGTATAGTGTTGGACACCATAGCCCTGACTATTGGATTTTCTTGGCGGTTGTATCTACTTGAAAATGTCCTCCCGCCGGCCCATAGTGTGCTTTGTACATGATATTATCTCTTTCATGTTCTAACACGCATCGTCTGAGGATGTCATCTAAGCCCATTTTATATAAAAATCCATTTATGAGGCTGTATGGTGCATCCTGCATAGCTAAGATTTTTTTCTTTTTCGTGCTCATGCCTTCTAGTGCTTGACCATTTTCTAAGACTTGAGCTATTTCCTCTAATTCTGCTGGGACTACTTCGATTTGAAATAAGTGTGCATCTGATAGGTCGTCTTTGACTCCTGTTGGCTCCTCTTCCGTGTCGATTCTCGACAAGTGGTCGGGTCCGACATTTAATTTTCCTGGTCTAACAACGAGTTCAAATTCAAATTCTTGAAATAGTAGCAGCCATCGGCAAATCCTTCCATGGTGTAAGGGTTTGTTTACAAGGTATTTCAATGCTTGGTGGTCAGTATAGAAGATGAAAGGGTTGGCTAGTAGGTAATGTCGATACTTCTATAATGGAAAAACCATTCCTAGTGCTTCTCTCTCTGTTTTCAAATAATTTCTTTCTGCCTTGTTTAGTTTTCTGTTGCTATAAACTATAGGGTAATCCATTCCATCGTCCCCTAGTTGTGTTAAGATCGCTCCTAATTCTAGGCCTGATGTGTCGATATGTACATGAAATTTGATCGACCAATTCAGGAACCTTAGGATAGGTGGCTCTACTAGTTTCATTTTTAGTGTTTCAAATGATACATTATATTCATCTGTCCAATCAAACTCCTGATCTTCTCTTAATAGTTCTTCTAGTGGATAGGTCATATCTGAGTAGTATCTCATAAATTTCCTGTAATATCATGTATGATCAAGTAGTACCCTGACTTGTTTTGGGTTCACTGGTGGTTTCAAGTCGAGGATAATCTTTATCTTTGCAAAATCAACCTTGATGCCTTATTTGCATACAATGTGCCCTAATAGTATCCCTATAGGAGTTAGGAATATGCATTTCCTTATGTTCAGAGATAGATGGATTTGTTGGCATCGTTCCAACATGACCCTTAGCCATTTACAGTGATCTTTCAGCATAGAGTATATCATCCAATCATCAAAATATACTGCCATCATTTTGTAGATATATTCTTGAAATTTTTTTACAACAATTCTTGAAAATACTGCAGGTGCGTTTTTTAGACCAAAAGGCATAACTCTATAGGCAAATGAGCCGAATTCACATACGGATGTCATCTTTTTCTGGTCTTCTTTGGCTATTGGTACTTGGTTGTACCCTGAGAATCCATCTGTAAACGAGTAGCATTCATGTCCTGCAACTTCATTTAGGATTTCATCTGCATAGGGTGTTGGGAATGGGTTTGTTAAGGTGACTTTGTTTAATTCTCTAAAGTCGACACAGATCCTTAGTTTTTTCGGGTCATGTTTCTTTGGTTGTACGACCATTGGGCTTGCCCATTCCAATTGGTCGATATGGTAGATAATTTCTGCTACAATCATATTGTTAATCTCTTTCTTGACTATCTCTTTGTAGTTATGAGCTAATTTATATGGCCTCTTCTTTGCAGGTCAGGCATCAGGTTTAATGTCGATCTTCATTTTTCCCATTTCGTGGACTAGACCTTTGAGATATTTGTAGTCTCTAGTGAATACATCCTAGAATTCTTTTAGTAAGTTTTCTATTTCAGTTGTTTGTTCTTCACTCCAGTAATCACCATTTTTTGCCATTTTTGGTTGATCATCATTTGATATGTCAAATTCTTTAGTTTTAACTTTGGCATCTAACCATTTTGGTGCTTTAGCTTCATTGATCGGTTGACTCCCTTCTTTGAATCGTGAGAATGTAGCAGGAAAGTCTGTTGCAGTCATTCGGTCGGTATCTTCTTTGTCAGTTGTCTCGACTTTAAGTACTATGCAAATTGGTTTTGTTGTTTCTGAATGGTATGATTTCCATTGAAAGTTTTTCCCTTCCAAATTTTTGTTTTCCATTTGCAATCTTGTTGACTATGGTATTATCTTGGTTTGTATGTTATTACATGGTATTGTCGATCAATCATAGTTTTGTATTAGAGTGTTGTTCTCGATCAGTTCTATAAATGATTTTATTTGTTTTGTAGTTTTGACTAACTTTTCATTCTGTGGTATAAAGCTGAAGTCTTTAATGAATTTATCTATAAGTTCGTGCCATTGAAATGTTTCACCCCATGCTTCTTCCATTTTGTACCATTTGTTTGGTAAGTTGGTTAGCATCAATGGAAACAGGTGTGGCCATGTACATTCGTCTTTATACCCAAGTCTTTTCCACTCTCTTTCACATGTTCTTATGTGCTCCTCTAGGTCTTTTCCTTGGATGAACATAGCTATTTGTACTTGTTTGGTTAGCCTCTTTCCTCTGAATCTTTCTACAAAGTAAGTCGAGGTTGTTGTCCATGTCTACAATCTTGATTAATGGGTATCCCACCATCTAGTATCTTGTTCTGTAAAGTTTTATACTAAGCTTTGTAGTCGTCCATGTTCACCAATGTTTTTATATAAGTGTTCTATATGCATAACTGGTGATTCTCTTTCTTTATACCTTGGGATTTGTCTGATGCTTAAATTTGTTGGATTTAACATAGGATATTCCTTGATTTTCTTTTCAAATATTTTTGGGATGATGGAAACTAAAAAACAATGTTGGACTGGTTTCTTCTGTATTATTTGAATGGTCCAGCAACCTCTTGCTTGTGTTTTGTAATTTTTTACTTCCCAATCATATAATTATGCGTCTGAGTTGTATCCTACTAAATCTTGATTGCCTAAGTGAAGCTCGCCATAGACATTGGGTTTTGTGTAGTCTTCATTATTTTGTATTTGATATAGTTATCAAATGTTGACTTCTTCATCAATAGGTTCTATCCAAGGTTCTCCTTGGGATGGGTGGATAGGTATTATGAATTTCTATCCATTCCCTTTTAATTTTATCCTTTCTTTGTCTAAAGATATTGATGCTTTAATTTTTCTTCCCCAAGGTCAACCTACTAAAGCTGGGAAGGAAATGGATCCTTGCTTAGGGTCAATAATTTCAAAGTCAACTTTGGTCGATATTCCTTTTATTGTCGTATCGACATTTATCCAAACTTCGATAGGTTTGGTCAGACCTTGGTCTGCTAACTTGAGGTATATTCCTGACTCATATAGTCGAGGTCTACCCAACTGTTCCCAAGTGTCATAGGTCATAATATTTACTTGTGAACTGAAGTCGAGTACAACTTGTCGAACATGATATCCTTCGATTTCTAGGTCAACAAGTGGGTCGATATCACTCTTGTCTTTTTGTTTTAGACTGCATATGTTTTTTGTTTGTTTCTCTGTATTATTATTATGCTTCATATTATACAATAAGTCAATAAATTGAGATACCGCTTTATCGTTTTGTACTAAACATATTAATTCTTTAATTGTGTTTTGTTGACTGTCATCAGCTTCCTCCTATCTAGCAAATTCTTTAAATATATTTTTTGCGTCATTATACAATTGTTTTTGTTTAGCTGGGTTAGGATAATCATTTTTTTCTTTTATTTTTCTTATACGTGGGTTATCACTCCCAATTTTCGTCCCTTGTCAAATTACTATACGCAGGTTCTTTGTATTGATTACATCATGCTTTGAACGCATGACAAAACATTAACATTTTTCTTTTTATTGATTTTGTCAAGCATAGTAGGACAATCCTCTAATGAGTGATCACCTACACCACAACTAGTATAAAACTTTAAATCGTTTTTGTCCTTATATGGACAGTATGCATATCGATGACCTTCTTTGTAGCATGTAAATCACTGGATGGGCTGACATGGTCGATTGTCACGATTCCCAGAGAATCGACCTCGACCTCCATATCCTCCACAACGGTTGTCAAACTGGCGCTCATATCGATGGCCTTCGTATCTTTGATTATTCGGCTCATTTTGATCATTGCTTCACTAGTTGTTATCATTGTTATGCATGACTGCATTCATCTGGTAGACTGCTTGGTAGTTATGTTGATCTTTTAAATTTAGATGGCAGTCGGTCGTTGCGTGACTTTTTACTTCACAGATTGCACACCAAGATGCTTTACCATTTTTCATGTTACAAGGGAAATATTTTGTTGTGTGTTCTCCATGTTCTTGGCAGATGTCATAGAATCATTTTGTTTGAACAAATCAAATGTCCTGTTGACTTATATCTTGCCAACAATTATATTTAGTGTGTTCGGTCATTGAGCATTTTGTGCACCAGACATCCTGATTCTTGAGGGTCAGCTCTTTCAATAATTTCTTCATGATTTCTAGCTATTCTTCCAGTCTAGTATCTGTGAGATATGCTAGGAAATGTTCATCCATCTCTACTTGTAGAGCTTTGGTAAGTGCGTCATCATACGTTTTAAATGTCTCCAAGCTTATGTGTCGTCGTATGTTCTGTGATAGACCTGCAAGAAACCACTGAATTAATAGTTGTTCGTCAATTACATAGTCCAGTTGGCTAAGGAGGTATTTCCATCATTTGTCATATTCTCAAACAGACTCTGCTGGCTTTTGAGATGTTATTTTCAATTTTTTGGCTTCCAGATGTTTTGCGTCTAGAGTTTTAAAGAAAGACAAGAATTGTGCTTTAATTTTTGCTTTAGATGCTTGGGGATTTCTCTCGATATAGGTCATGTACCACGTTAGTGCTCTTTTCCTCAAGGAATCAGCGAACTATGCCATTTGTCGATCTTCAGCTGTAACTTGATTTGCCTCCCATGTTGACTCACAAATGAACCAATTCCATCTAGGATCTTCATCACTCTTGTATAGAGGGATATGTGCTGATCTATGACCCATGTCGGTATCGATGTCATTGTCTTCTCTAGGAGGTGGCAGTGGTGGGGGCGGTGGTGAGGGTAGTGGGATTTTTTTCTTGTCTCGTTGTCCAAAGTTGTTGTCGATGGAACTCTCATTCCCGTCGATCATTTTTTTTGTTGGTTCTACTCCGACAAGTAGTCGGTTCGGGTCGACTTCTCCTGTCAATGTCCAACTGCACTGATTTGTCTACAAGTCCGACTGTTTTGTATTTTCCAAAGTTGTGTTTGGCAGGGGGGTGATCCTTCATGTGTCAGGTAAAGTAAGTGTCACATGCCCCAATTTTGTAAAACAATGTTATCTTATTTTGATATTATTCCCAAACATTATGTTAAATTTAATGCTAAGTGGAAACTGATGACTCAGCAAAGTCAAGGATGTGGAATGTAATTCTAAATATTTAATTTTTAATAAATAAAAAGTGGAGACAACAACTTGGGAGAGCTGTTAAATAGAGTGTTACTAGTCAAGTGGTGGAAGGAACTAGGTGGAGAGAAAAAAGACAAGTGGCAACATCCTCAAACACTTCATATGTTGCAGGTGGCAACTTCCCTACAATTGGGGTCATGATCCCCTAAGAAAGTGGGATCAGAGCAGGTGGCTCAATTAATGACAACTAACCCAAAAAGACCTAGGAAATGTTATTAAAAGTGCCCAATGTAGAGAGCTGAGGTTGCTCATTCCAGGAGAAGAATCATTCAGGTGAATGCACTTCAAGGAATTTATTGGGAAAGGGAAATTGAAGGAAGGTGTATGAGGGGTAAACTGCAGGAAGTTGATCTAGTACAACTTTATACCTGAAATATCTTACTACAGTATGCAGAGTTGGTATTGAGTCTCGGGACTGGTACTTTGTTGATTGCTACACCTAGTTCCAGCTAAGCAGACTAGAACAGAATCGGGGGTCTTGAGAAGTCTTTGTTTGAGCACTCTCTAGGAGTTGGTAGGGAGGAACGGTCTCCCATTGTTGTTGTCGTCCAGCTTCAAAGACAGGTTTCATTATCTTTTAATTCCTATGTTATAGTTTATCTCTATATATGATTAGTAAATGAATGATCTTATGATATGTTGTCACTAGTACATGTGATCAATTTTGCCACGGCAAAAACATGGCAATATCCACGGATAAGCGTGGATATTGCCACGTCTAAGTGTTTTTTTTCCCGTGGAAACTTCTTCGTCGCAATAGCGATGACCCCTAATTTGTCGTTGATACAGCGACAATGTTCTATATTTGTTTATATGTCTAAGCCATCGCTATAGCGACGGGGATGCTATACCTGAGAAGGTCAGACTTGGAAAAGTTCCACTGCACGACGTCGCTGTATCCACGCTTTTCTGTCGCTATATCCACACCGAGCCGTCGCTGTATCCACGCTTAGCCGTCGCTGTATCCACGCCGAGCCGTCGCTGTATCCACGGCTATGAAATTTTTTTTAAAATTGTCGTCGCTATATCCACGACTATAACTGTTTTAAAAAAAAAATAGAAATGTTTTAAGACCAATTCCATGTGGAAGTAGGTCATAATGCCTAGTGAACTTCACAATAGACCAAATCACATGATTTGGGGATCCATAGTTAATAGTGGCACTAGCCTGCACAACATCCATCCACTTCACAACTCGTCCAAACACTGTATGCTTATTGTCTAGCCATGGAGTAGCTACAGTCGTGATAAAAAATTGCCGTCGTTTGTATTTGGACGAGCATTTGCCATTGGCAATGTAAATGGTCGATCATGTCGTAAACTATAATCAGCAAGAAAGCAAAATAAGGTCTTTTATAAATGGCCAGCAACATGGGTAAACGAAATGCAAGAAAGCATTGAAATTCTTCAAAAGTCATTGATAATAAAATTTCAAATTTCAAATCAAATCACAGTCCAGTGGAATGAAATCTTTTTAACAATAGAATTAAAAATTCTAAGCAACACTTAACTGTAGGTAACAAAAATACTACATATCCAAGTTTAAACAAAATCACTTCCTAGAATGACAAGATGAGCTCAACAAATATTGCTACAACTCATGACGGCCATCCAAATAACATAACCAATGATTACAAGGTCATCTTTGCAAAACTGAAACCTTACAGTGTGGTCTGAAATAGTGGACAAAGCTTGAAGGCATGTTCAAGAATTTTATTACTGAACTTCAACCAAGAAAAATGCTGGATGAAGCAACCTTGATAGCTTACAAATGTTTTCATAGTCCTTGAGATTGAGAAACAAGTTTATATTGCAAAATGATTTGTTCACACTCTTCCTAAACTCTTGAATCCGAGGCAAGACACTGAGTGGTGGACTCTGAAGAATGGGAGATGAAGAGGATGGGACACTACTTAAAGTGGGAGACAAAGTATTTGGTATATTATGAAGACTACCATTTTCACTGACAGTGGCATTACATGCAGGCCCTGTATTATTATCACATGAATTTCCCAAACTTTTGGTTGCTAGCATATCATCCTTAATATCCATATCACAAGTAGATAAACTATTATGTGGATGAGATTCAATGTCATCTATAAGTACTTCTTGAGCAGTTGCAACACTTGAATGGATTTTTGAGATAGCCAATTTCATTGGGACCTGTTCAACATCAGAAACTCCAGAGCCCACCCTTCTGGATTCACAATGCTCCATGCTGGGTGTCAACGGAGATATTTCTTTAGAAGCCTGTAGAGAAGATTTACTATCTGCTTGGATCTCAACTGTTTCACAATCCTCAAAATGGACAACGTCTCGAATTTGACAACTTAAATTGGCCCCTGTTTGATTTTTTCCCATATCCACATCTCTTACTGTTGATAGTTCATTATTGAGTTATTTACTTTCTACCACCAAATCTATCGTTGAAGGGAACAAATCATTGTTTTGCTCAATTTTAGTTGAAGCGCTAATATTTTCTCTATTCAAGCCATACAGAGTTTTGACATCGATGCTTGCTTGTCCATGGTTGGATACATCTAAATGTATTCAGAATGCAGAACCGAATATACCCCTATCTACCAATATAAATTCTATTCTTTTCTTTTGTTCCTGTTTCACACATGGGCTCACATATAGATGGTTTGTTGGTTTCAAATTTCAGTCATGTAAGGCTTGAAAACTTAAAGATTACCTTACAACGAGATTCTAGTACACAGGTGAACACACTATGAGAACGAGAGCTCTTAGCATTCATACTCGTTGAACCCACCCTCATGTTTGCAAGACCCTGTATTTATCAACAAAATCAGTCTGAGATCTGTTCTACAGTGAGATGCTCTTAGATTTGAAAACATAACAACGCTGGAAATCTGAGAAATCTTAAGAACATATGCTAGCTTTAAGCTTATAGAGTCTGTACTTGGAACTCTGACAAAGTTTAGAGGAATTGTGAGCAAAGAAAACAAAGGGAACCTGATTCTCTCAACTGTATCTTGAACATGCCCCCTGTACATTAATTTTGGATGCCTCTCAGTTGCAGTAATGATACTGATCAACCGGCTGAAGAAGGCTTGAAAAGAGTTCAAATCTAAAATATTAGGCCTTACCAGCCTCAAAAGATTGAAGAGCTCTTTAAAATTGTTCTGAAAGAGGGTGCCTGACAATAACACCCGTCTCCTCGTATGTATTTGGGAAAGAGCATGGAGTATGTTGGTGTCCTTGTTGCGTGGGAAATGCCCTTCATCTAAAACCAACAGTCCTGGTCCCTCAAATAGAATTTGTTGGCAAGATTGTGTCATTTGATTTTCTGATTTTTCACAGACTATACTTGAGAACTGTGAATAACTTACAAGGAGAATACTCTTCTTTTCTTTCCATTCTCTCAACGTCTGAAGCTGGTTGTATCTCAACGTTTCTTCCTTATTGGTTACATCATATAGGTTACATCATCAGACGATCGCCTTCTGCACCAGAGCTTTTCTGCCTATTTTAAAGTTAACAAAGAACGATTAGCTAACAGTCTGGAAAATGGTTCTGTAAAACTTAAAAAAGCTCTGGCTTTAACAAAATGCAGTTTTTAAGATACCTCTTTGAACCAGCTATATCCACTAGATTAAGCCTTCCATAACGAATGTTGGCCATGGAGTCCTTTTCCCATAGGCTCTCAATTACACAGGTAAAAACACTATGTGATCTACTACTCTCGCGATTCATATTGGTTGCTGCAACTCTTTTGTTTGCAGCTCCCTGATAATCACAAGAACCATGACAATTTTAAGTTAAATGCAAATAATTGGCTTAAATTTGAACTAATCAAATTGAACATAAAGAGACTTGTCTTGTAAAGTATTAGAAGAAAAATTTGAACAACATCATGCACATTTGTCACTTCAATCTCTGTAAGGTTTTCAACATATACACCCTTTCCAACATCTTCTCTCAACTGGACAAAAAACAATAT
>LPNX010189695.1:80308-109122 GCA_001517045.1 Pseudotsuga menziesii
CGTTGCAGCAATCTAAGACAACAAAGGTTAAATACACTTATCATAAGACTAGTGAACAACGTAATCAACAACGTAAGCACCATTTCAACCTAAACAGATACAATATCCATCAAATTTAAAGACCAAGCCTGACCCTAGCTTGAAGTAAACTTCATTATGAAATATGTGTTAATACGGTAGGCATGTAAGACACAGATCTGGACATAAATAGCTATCTTAACCTATACACTGCATATCTCTTGCAGTATGATAAAGCAGAGAATGTTGAATCAAAGTTTGCAGAGCTCGAAAGGTTACCTGGTGATCTCAATTCACAGGAAACATCTATCAGCTACTCACTCAAGAACAATGCAGATCTGATAGCGTCCAAAGCAGAATATTATCATCAGTGTGGGGACATGCAACCTGGTGGAAGAGCATTTGCAGGTTTCCAGTCTTTCACCCATATATTCTGCAACACCCATGATAATAGTTAATTTCCCCAGTAATGCACAAATATAGAAGTTTGTGTGAACAACTAAGTAACTGCAAGCTATAAAAACTTCACAACTGTTATGAAATCGGTACATCTTATATTCTTTAAGTTTTCTTCTGGAAGTTCCTTTTCAAGAATTTTCTCCTCGAGCGATACTACAACTCCGATCAATGGGTTTTCTGAAGAACTGAAATCAAAATACAATATTTTTAGGCAGATAGATAATCTAAAGAAATTCCATGAAGAAACTTTCCATAGTTGCAGCCTTCACTCACATTATTCATTCCACAGCATATTGGTTATCAAATTTTGAAGTAAAATCAGACATCCATATCTGATCCATTAAACAATAAAAAAATGAATAGGCCCAACTGCTTATGTCCATCGGGGCTAAGTAGTTAAGCCAGGTTAACATCTTAGTTGATAGACAAGTTTTATTCCCAGGAACAGTGATGAATATGATTTCAATTTTGCCTGTGGGCATCCATCACAGACCAATGCATTCTTCAATTTTAAATCAAAAGAACCTACCTTTCCTTAATACCGAAATTATTCTATCTGCTTTTGTAATTTATAATATCTCAGTAGGATGCCCTGATAAAATCGAGAAAACCCCAATTAGATGTTATTGTATCTGCTGTTGTAAATTATAATATGTAAGCAAGATGTGCTGATAAGATCGAGAAAACCCCAATGTTAAGCAGCCTAATGTGACTCACCTCATTTGTCTAAAGCGAACTACCAGTTTCGGTTAAGAAAATCATTTCTTATCATAAATTTTTCAATTAACTACCTTAGACTACAGTCAGCTAAAAACCCCTGTTGCAGTCAGATGCGTAAATCACTCTCTATATTCTGAAAAACAAATCCTTTCAAATTTTGTTGTTCACACATTTTAGGTTTTGTATTCTGGATGCCCCACTATATGGGTCTATTCCTTCAACGCAAGGATTCTATCCCTTGAACGCTTAACTAAGGATTATGTCCTACAAACATCAAACAACTTGCAAGAGAACTTGATGGAAACACAATCTCATATGAAATAAAATTTAGGACAAACATCAAACAACTTGCAAGAGAACTTGATAGAAACACCAACTCATATGAAATAAATTTCAAATATCATTAAAAATGATTTGCCTACAGATTAAAATCTGTACCCGAGATGATGGCACGAGGTGATGGCAGTAGGTTTATGAATTGAGTGATTGTCGTCACTGTGTTTTTAGTTGCAACTTCTATAAAGATGCCAGATTTTTTTTCTTCGTGAGAACCTTCTGCACTGGGGTCAGATACCAATGCTCTCATAGCTATGAAGGGATTACCCTCGCTCAGGAAAATCTGCACCCAAAAAAAAAATCCACCTATATCAAAAGATGGTCTGTACCTCCTAATCAATTAGGGTTTTAGCCCTCCTAAAAGCAGGACACGAGCTTGTAATTTAACAAAAAAGTTGTATCGCTTGCTTGGAAAGCGAGCTGTATTCTCATCTAAAGCTACTGTAATCACACCTGGTGGCGCCAAGCGATAAATAAAATAATAATATCACAAAAAAATTTGGAAAGGCCTTAATTACCATTGCAACTCCTGCACTCTCCATATCGAAAGTAGTAACATTAAACTTGTCACGGAGGAAGCTTTTATAAGCAGCATTTGCCACAAAAACGTTGGCACTGCATCCCCTCTGCACTCTTACAATCCTTGGCTCGTGGGAGAGACATGTCGAGTTCACACAAGAATCTAACTTCACATTCTGTTGTTTACACAGCGCCAATTCAAAATATAAAAACCAATATATTTGTTTTAAGGTCTAACATTAACCCTTGCAGTCCATGGCCCCCAAAACAAATACCTCTATTTTTTGTGCAAGCTCATAATAGGACTGTGAAACGGGAATCCAAAACACCTGTTCCCGGACCTCTGGAGTTCCATTCACTGGAAAAATCTCTTCGGCTTGAAACCACACATTATTCAACTGATTATCAATGTATTTCCCTAACGGAGTACTGTAGATCATTCTCATCCATCTTCTTTGCTGCATCGTGGAGAGCCTTCCATTCAATCTTTGGGAACATATGCTTCAAGAAATCAGGGTTAAATGGAACCTCCTTTGTCACAAAATTCTCAACTACCAACTCCAACGGAAACCCCCTGGTCACTCCTCCATGAGATACGCTGTTTCGGGCTCGAAATATCATCCATGGTCGGTTATGGCATACAAAATTCACCAAAAAAAACAAACATAACCGTGCGCGCTGAACAAAATTCACAAAAAAATCAAACATAACCGTGCTTAAACTCTTGGCCGTCGCTGTATCGACGCCTTGACCGTTTTATAAGTCAACAAAAGACGGTGTCGTCGCTGTAGCGATGGTCTTGAGTGGATACAGCGACGAAATTCGGGGCTTCTTAAAAAAAATTGTAAAAATGCATAATTTACCCTTGATTTTTCCACGAAAGTAATACTAACGTGGCAAAATTGATCACATGTACTAGTGTGTGTTAAAACCTCTTAGTTATTCTAGACTAAATCTCTACTATGATGAAAGATAAATCCTACTTGTGTTTTTCCCCATCTGAAGTAATCCAGATTGTACTCTAGCATAGGTAGTTAGTTTAAGTAAATAAAGTATGATAGGATTATAAATGAATTGAATATTTATGTTCAAAGTAATGAAATATTACTTTTCAATAGATAGATGCCTTCTAGAAAGATTATTAATTTGTTGCAAACATGTCATTAAAAATAGACTGTGCACATAGCATGTTAATACATAATATTACTCATAGTATTGTTTGACATTAGTAGGTAAATTTTATAAATTATTTTCTACACGGTCTTTATTTACATAGACTGTACTTTACTTGAAAATAAAAGAATTAGTCTTATCAACTGGAAGTTAATAGTTTATGATAGATATAAGTATAGTACTGATACTTTTTCCCTTTAGTAGCAATTAATATTCTTGTATCCATTTGAACTAAAGTTAAATGATATGATAAAGGTTACAGTAGTCCTTGCTGAGCTCTAATAGCTAAAGGACAGAAGTAACTTAGGGTTTTAAGTAAATACTGTAAACTATATTATACTTTTGTAGGACTATGTAAATATAAAGAATACTGATAAGTATGGAGGTTCTTTAACTTTGTATTCTAAGTAATCCACAGATACAAATTAAATAAAACTAACGTAATTATTACAGACTGCTTTCAATCATAACCACTATATAAACAAAATTTAACATAAACTTAAGAATGTATGTACTACTTAAATAATAGTATTATAAATGTAAATAATATTATTATTATTCTTAAACAGAGACAACTATAGGTTAATAATTTATAAATACAGTAATAAAAATTACAAGGTAATAACATAGGAAACATTATCCTATTTAAAATAAAAGGGAGTAAAACCCTAGCTCATGAATTGAGCATAAATGATAAATATTGAAATATAAATTATAAATAATTCTAAGTACTGTAGTAACCTAGGTCATACTTAGGTTAATTTCTTTTCAAATTATGGTCTAACCGGTGCAATTGCCTTTATAAAAGAAACAGAGTCTATTAATAACAGCATATATCTAATTACTGGGATTCAAACCCTTAAAACTAATACATTACCATTACCGACATAATAATATTTTCTTCTGTAAACTTTGTAATCATCGTAGATAATTAAATAATCCATTCTCAATCCTTAAAGGACAAATAGACTAAATAGAGAAACAACATAATTATTAACATAAGAGTAAAATAAACCAAACAAGGGTTTTACAGGTTAAACCCTAACCTGCGAATTTCATCAAATACTCAATATTTACATCACAGGTGTGAGTACAGCTTTCAAAATTTAACATATAAAAACCTGATAAATACTCAAACAGATTTTAACTTCATTAACTTTCAAAAAGGGTATAAACCCTAAATTTTACAGAGTACAGCTCAACGGCTAGCAATCAAAAACAAGTTGCAGTGAAGCTATCTTAGCAAGTACACATTCAAAACTGACTATGAAGCCAAGATTCAACCAAAAACACTACACTCACAAAGCACATCCACCCTATCAAGGGTTTGATTTTAAAAACATGTTTATAATAACCTGTAATAGTTTTAAAAAAACACAATATAACTCGTAGCAAGACAAGAAAGGGTATTCAAACCCTGGGTGAGTCCAACGACCACCCCGATTGCATTTAAGGAGAGAACCCATCCTTCAAACCATGGGGATTACCTGAAGTAGAGCCATGAGCCAGGGTTGTTGCAAGGGTATTCTTCTTATCCCTGTATGAGCTACACTTCAACAAGCACCTGCAGCAAGTGTAAACCCTTGTCAACAAATCATCTTACATGTAAAAAGCTTGAAAGTATTTTTTTTAATCGAAACTTGTTGCGTACAAAAGAAAGGTTCATGTAATCTTTACCTGTCACGGGGAGTATGGTGAGCCATTTTGCGAGCACTGTCACCTACAAACGGCACAGTGGAGAACCCATCAACTGTCAAAACCTCACATAGTAGCAAGCTACGAAGAGCCAAGAAGAAAACTAAAGATTCCCCAAACTACACAAACCTTGGGGAGAAGGTTTCACAGGCAGCGAAACGCAAACAGCAAGAAGAACAAATCCATGATTGACAGAGAAATAACTAGCAATCAAAACCACGCAATGGAGGACAGAGGTAGCATAGAGTCAAGGTATAATGCGATGGTAACCAGGAAAATGACGATGGCCATGGAAGACGAGCCCAAGCAACCCTGGAGCAGCGTAAACTGCAGAACAACAATGCTTTAGGTTAGGTTTCCAGAGTGTTTTATACTCTCTACACATGGAATGGATTCCTCCACATAGCCTTAAATTTATTCAACAACGAGGGTCATGATCCATAGTTCTTGCATGGAAGAAATATATTATTTGTTTGATTTTGCAGCGCAGGGTAAAACTATATCAACAACCCAATAATTTGGAGCCAACCTCTAATCATTTGCATTATGTATTATATGAACCCAATCACCAAATTATTATCACGGAAGAGTTTATGTTGACCAAGCAAGGTGTCACGTATAACCATAAACATAAACCCGACGTGGAATAAGCCAAACCCTCGCTACAACAACATATATTGTTTTATATTAAACATTATCATAATGAGTTAAGCGATGGCATAACTATTTTCCAACTTGGTTTTAATAAGTTAGATAGCATATGATATATGTTATGTTTTTAGATTAGGACATAGTTGAGTCTTAGTATAGTTTTACTAGAGTGCATATTAACTATTACAAGACTGGGGCGACTCTAGTAACAAAGCATTAAGACCCTTGAGTTGTTCCTTGCAAACTTGAACTCGATGAAGGTTGGGATTTGAGTGCTTGGTAAGTTAACCTTTGACATACCACTCATTTTTATAGCTTGGGTATAGAAAACCCTTTTCACTTTAAGAATATTCTAAGTCTAACATTTATAGATAGTATCTTATAATAATAATGCCAAGAAGTTAAGGCTAGAATTGAATATGTGACAGTAACAAACTTTTGTAGATGGATGGCTCATCAAACAATTCAATTATGCATAACTAAGAATTATAAATGAACTGATAACTCCCATAGCATCGAAACTATGAAGTAGTACAAATTTTAAAGATAAAAGTGTTATCACAAAATTATGTCATATAGTTTATGCGACATTACTTTGTTAATACTTGGGAGTATTTCCAACTTGGCTTTATGTTCATACAAAGTGCATAGTGGATAGTAAGATAATTACAGAGATAAAATTGATGATAGGAATAAGGACGATCCTATTAGATTTTTCAAAAGTAAATAGAACTCAGACTTATACTTGGGAACAAAGTATGGATAGCCTTAAGTTCTTGTAGAAGAGTATAATGGTCATAGTTTCTACATTCAAAAGTTCTTACTGTTTATAAGATAATAGGATATGAGTACCCTATAGAAATAAGTTAAGGGCCAATGATTATACAAGCAAGACAAGATAATATTGCAAAATATTGTCAAGTAAACAATGTTTATGAGTATTACTAACCACTTAGACAAAAGAATAAATACACATATCTAAGAGTCTAGTGATAAAGTCGCAATTATGTTGTACTATCATTACACTTTTTCCAAGCTTGTTTATTTGAACAATTGATGAAAATCAAATGATTTTACCTTACAGGAGTTGTCTAGTGTTTAGCAGCTTATTGTACTAAGCTTTTAATTTGCAAACAAAATACTGCTGACACTAATAAATCTTTAAAAATATATACTCGATCGATCATACCTGTAAAAACCTGTAAGAAATAGTATTCATCTGCATTAGCACGAATGCTAAGTAAGCCCCGGATTTAAAAGTAGATTCCACCTACTGACATAAAAGAGCTAATCAGTAAACTGAAGCAAATAACACACAAAAAAATTTATCCTGCTACGAAAAATAAACTGTTAAGAAACCACTTACTTAACTAATCTTAGGCTAACTGTTAGCTGTTAGTAGAACCGCAGGTTATAACATTTATTATTAACTCAAAAATTTTAAATTTTTTATGGAAAATTGGGGTTGTGACATGTGGTATCAGAGCACAAGGTTCAAACACTAGGCCTTGATGCAGCCCGACTAGCTTTCATAAAACAGTAAATTAAATTATTATGCTAACGTATTTAAATTTTTTTTATGTTATTCAACAGAGAATTGTCTTTTTCTGAAGTTTAACAGGCAGGTATGGAAAGGCTGGGAGAGTATGCACAGGAGGAGTCTCCAGCTACAAAAACAAGAAATTTACCCAGAGATCCTATACCAGGGGATGTAACTACAAATTCCTCAGAGCTGTTACAAACTGTAAAAGATTTGAAAACTGAAATGGAGTCTGTAAAGAAAGAGAATGAAAGGATTCTGAGAGCTCGGGAAGAGCTGAATCAAATCCTAATGGAAAAGTTTCAAACCGAAGGAAGGGGTAGAAGGTCAGAATCTGAAGATGCTAGTCATCCAAGAAAATCTAAAAATATGAAGCATACAAATATTGAAAGTAGTTCATCGTCAGAAGTGTTTGGTGAACGACAAAGTTATCATACTACTAGTGATAGTAGTGATGATGATCTGTACGTCAAGAAGAGGAAATATAAACTTTATGAGGAAATATCAGGGGAATTCAAAAAGATAAAACCACCAACCTTTAATGGAGATATTGAGAAGGGGGAGCAAGCTGAGTCCTGGTTGTCCAAGATGAAGAACTACTTCCAGATATATAATTATTCTAACCAGTTAAAGGCTAGGATGGCTATATATAACCTCTCAGGAAAGGCTGATATCTGGTGGAAGGACTTGAAGAGAGTTAAGGGTATAAAAGAGAAGGAAGTTAACTAGAGTACCTTTAAGCAATATTTTAAAAAGAAATTTATGTCTGAGCAGTATTACGAGGAAAGGGCTAAGGAGTTTTATGAACTAAAGTTATGTTCAATGACAATGAAGGATCTGAACAGTAAATTTTTAAGTCTACTTAGGTATGTGCCCTACCTAGTGGATGAGAAACCAAAAGTACAGTGATTCCTTTGTTGTTTACCATATCATATTAAATATAGAATTGAATATGATAACCCAAAGACCCTGGAGGAAGCTATGAGGAAGGCTAATTTTTGCTTTAAGCAGAATCGAAAGAAAGAAAGCTTGGCCAACTAGAAGGCTAAGAAAAATAACAATCAATCCGCATTCAAGAAGAAGGATTTTGTGCCTAACATGAATTTTAAGAACAATAAGGCCAAAAACTATTCTAACAACAAGAATTTCCAGGGAAATAGGAATAGTACACCCAACAATCAAAACAATTTTAAGGGTAAGGAAACTGCAAATAATCCTGGAAATTTTACCAAGAATTTTGAGCGTAAAGATCCTATCAAGTGATGGGAATGTAATGGCCCGCACTATTCTGCAGTTTGTCCAAACTGGAAGAAGACTGTTAGCAACATTCATACCGTACAGGAGGAGATGACTGTTTGGGAACTAGCGAGGAGCATGCCCAGAATTAATGCAGCCTTGGAGAACCGACAAGCTGAATATCAGACTTCCATGGTGGAATTAGAAGGTATGATTAATCATACCCCTGTAAACATTTTAATTGATCCAGGAGCTAGTCTCAGTTATATTGCACCTCAGATAGTGGAAAAATGTAAGTTATCTGTCGATAAGTTTGAGAATTCATGGTTAGTTCAGTTAGCCACTGGGGCTAAAACAAAAGTAACTTGTTTTGTGAAACAATGTGCTTTACTTATGGATAAACTTGAAACTATTGTTAAACTTAATGTTTTTCCACTTGGCTTATATGATTTGCTGATTGGTATGGACTGGTTAGAATAGCATAGAGTAATTTTAAACTGTTACGATAAAACTTTTACATGCTTAAACAGTGATGAAAAACAAGTAATTGTTAAGGGTATTCCTAGAAAAACTATGGTAAGGTAGATTTATGCTTTACAACTTAAAAGAGCTATTAGAAAAGGATGTAAAGCTTGCGCTGTAACAATTACTGATGTAGAAAGTAAAATCGAATTAGATAAGTTAAAAATAGAAGATATCCCAGTTTTAAAAGAATATGTTGATGTAGTCCCAGAAGAAATTCTGGGATTACCTCCAAAAAGGGAATTGGATTATACCATTGAGCCGGTACCGGGTGCAGTACCCAGCTCAAAGGCCCCTTGCCAAATGAACATATTGGAGCTTAATGAGTTAAAATCGCAATTAAAAGAGTTAATAGCTAAAAAATACATTCGGCCAAGTGTGTCTCTCTGGGGGGCACCTGTCATCTTTGTTAAAAAGAAAGACAGAACTATGCAATTATGCATAGACTACTGTCGGCTAAACAAGATGACTATTAAAAAACGATATCCATTGCCCCGTATAGATTATTTATTTGATCAACTATGTGGAGCCATGGCGTTTTCGAAGATAGATTTAAGGTCAAGATATCATCAAGTGAGGATTAAATATGAAGACATCTTCAAGACAGCCTTTAGAACAAGATATAGACACTACGAATCTGTCGTAATGCCATTCGGGCTTACTAACGCCCCAGCTGTCTTTATGTGTTTAATGCACAATATAATGCATAAGTATTTAGATAAGTTTGTGGTTGTGTTCATCGAAGACATCTTAATCTATTCAAAAACTGAAGAAGAACATAAAGAACACCTAAAAATTGTTTTGCAAGAGTTGCGAGAACATCAACTCTTCGCAAAGTTTAGTAAGTGTGACTTCTTTAAGGATAAGATTCAGTATTTAGGTCAGGTAGTGACCAAGGAAGGAATTTCTGTAGATCCTGAGAAGATATGGGCAATCGAAGATTGGCCAGTTCCTAAAGATGTGACGGATGTTATATCTTTCATGGGCATTACCAGTTACTACCGGAGGTTCATTGAAGGTTTCTCGAGGATAGCCAATCCGATAACTTCCTTGCAGAAGAAAGGAAAGAAGTTCAACTAGAACCAGAAATGCGAAGAAATCTTTAAGAAGTTGAAAACTTTATTAACCAGTGCACCTATTTTAAGAATAGCAGATCCTAATAAAGAGTTTGTAGTATGCATTGATGCTTGTAATGAAGGCTTAGGCGGTGTTTTGACTCAAGAAGGGCATGTTATTGCCTATGATTCTAGAAAGTTAAAAATTCATGAAAATAATTACGCAACATATGATCTAGAGCTAGAAGTTGTGATACACGCCTTAAAAATGTGGCGACACCACCTAATCGGCAGAAAATTTGTTTTAATGACTGATAATAAAGGACTGAAATATCTTTTAGATCAGCCGAATCTAAATGCTAGACAAGCTAGGTGGTTAGCTTTCTTAAGCGAGTATGATTTTGAAATCCAGCATATAAAAGGTAAAGAAAATAAAGTCGCTAATGCATTAAGTAGGAACACAAGGCTGAATTTTGCAACAGCAATCAGTACTTATGTTTCAGACTTAGATGAACAGCTTAAAGAAGGGGTAAAACAAGGTGAAATTTATTAGAAATTGCAAGCTAAATCTAAGGAAAACCCCAAAGAAAACTTGATAAAAGGTTACAGTTTAAATGAAAAAGAGTTTTTACTGTTTAAAGATAAACTATATGTACCTAATGTACCTAAATTTAATCTATTAATTCTGGATGAAATCCACAAAACACCATATTCAGGTCATCCAAGTTATCAAAAAACTATAACCATGCTAAGAAAATAGTATTTTTGGCCAAATATGAAAACTGAAGTAGTTGATTATATTGCAAGATGTTTAGAATGTCAACAGGTAAAAACCGAACACCAACACCCAGCTGGTTTGCTACAGCCTTTACCTATTCCTAGCTAGAAATGGGAAGTGATTAGTCTAGAATTTATTACTGGATTGCCTAGAAATCAGAATCAGAATGACTCTATTATGGTAGTGGTTGATAAGTTAAGTAAGACAGCTCATTTTATACATGTTAAAACTACTTACAAGGCTACCAATATAGCTGATATTTTTCTAAAGCAGGTTTTTTGATTACATGGGATACAAAAAATCATAATCTCAGACAGAGATCCTAAGTTCACAGGGAAATTTTGGAAGTCCTTGTTTAAAGGATTAAATACAACATTGAATTTCAGTACTTCTTTCTATCCTCAAATAGATGGACAAACTGAAAGGGTAAACCAGGTGCTGGAAGATTTATTGAGAATGTATGTGAAAGATCAGCCAGGTAAGTGGGAAGACTATTTACATCTAGTAGAATTTGCGTATAATAACAATTATCAGGCATCAGCTAGATTTATTCCATTTGAAATTTTGTACGGATGAATATGTAATACTCCTATCTCTTGGAGTAATCCAGTAGATATATTGGTATTGGGTCCAGAATTGTTGAAAGAAATGGAGAAAATTGTGAAACAAGTGCAGGGAAATTTAAAAGTGGCACAGGGTCGGCAGAAGAGTCAGGCAGACTTGAAAAGAACTCCAAAGTAGTTTCAGGTAGGTGAACATGTGTTCATCAAGGTAAGGCCCAAGAAAAGCTCTCTAAGACTAGGGAGTTGTACAAAATTGGCACCTCGTTACTGTGGTCCATTTGAAATATTGTCTAGGATTGGTCAAGTAGCCTGAGTCAATTAGCATTACCACCTAACTTAAGAGTACACAATGTTTTTCATGTTTCCATTTTAAAGAAATATGTTCATGATGCTACTCATGTGGTTAATTGGAAAGTTGTACAGATGGAACCAGAAGGAGAATTCCTGGTGGAACCAGACTGTATCCTCGGGAGGAGGGAAATTGCACTTCGAAACAATACCATTGGACAGGTGAAGGTGCAATGGAAGCACCTTAGTCCTGAAGAAGCCACCTGGGAATTGGAAAGTAAGATGCAAGATGCATATCCAATTCTGTTCCAGGGGACTTCATAGGATGAGGAATAAATAACATTGAGGACGATGTTATATTTTAAGGGGGTGTGTATGTCACATGCCCCAATTTTGTAAAACAATGTTATCTTATTTTGATATTATTCCCAAACATTATGTTAAATTTAATGCTAAGTGGAAACTGATGACTTAGCAGAGTCAAGGATGTGGAATGTAATTCTGAATATTTAATTTTTAACAAATAAAAAGTGGAGACAACAGCCTGGGAGAGCTGTTAAAAAGAGTGTTACTGGTCAAGTGGTGGAAGGAACTAGGTGGAGAGAAAAAATACAAGTGGCAGCATCCTCAAACACTTCCTATGTTGTAGGTGTCAACTTCCCTAATTGAGGTCATGATCTCCCAAGAAAGTGGGATCAGAGCAGGTGGCTCAATTAATGACAACTAACCCAAAAAGACCTAGGAAATCTTATTAAAAGTGCCCAATGTAGAGCGTTGAGGCTGCTCATTCCAGGAGAATAATCATTCAGGTGAATGCACTTCAAGGAATTTATTAGGAAAGGGAAATTGAAGAAAGGTGTTTGAGGGGTAAACTGCAGGAAGTTGATCTAGTACAACTTTGCAGCTGAAAAATCTTACTGCAGTCAGTAGAGTTGGTATTGAGTCTCAGGACTGGTACTTTGTTGATTGCTCCACCTAGTTACAACTAAGAAGACCAGAACAGGCTCAGGGGTCTTGAGAAGTCGATGTTTGAGAACTCTCCAGGAGTTGGTAGGGAGGAACGGCCTCCCATTGTTGTTGTCGTCCAGCTTCAAAGACAGGTTTCATTATCTTTTAATTCCTTTGTTATAGTTTATCTCTATATATGATCAGTAAATGAATGATGTTATGATATGTTGTGTTAAAACCTCTTAGTTATTCTAGACTAAATCTGTACTGTGATGAAAGATAAATCCTACCTGTGTTTTTCCCCATCTAAAGTAATCTAGATCGTACTCTAGCACAAGTAGTTTGTTTAAGTAAATAAAGTATGATAGGATTATAAATGAATTGAATATTTATGTTCAAAGTAATGAAATATTACTTTTCAGTAGATAGATGCCTTCTAGAAAGATTATTAATTTGTTGCAGACATGTCATTAGAAATAGACTGTGAAAATAGCATGTTAATACAGAATATTACTCATAGTACTGTTTGACATTAGTAGGTAAATTTTATAAATTATTTTCTACACAGTCTTTATTTACATAGACTATACTTTACTTGAAAATAAAAGAATTAGTCTTATCAACTGGAAGTTAATAGTTTATGATAGATATAAATATAGTACTGATGGTTTTTCCCTTTAGTAGCAATTAATCTTCTTGTATCCATTTGAACTAAAGTTAAATAATATGATAAAGGTTACAGTAGTCCTTACTGAGCTCTAATAGCTAAAGGACAGAAGTAACTTAGGGTTTTAAGTAAATACTGTAAACTATATTATACTTTTGTAGGACTATGTAAATATAAAGAATAGTGATACGTACGGAGGTTCTTTAAATTTGTATTCTAAGTAATCCACAGATACAAATTAAATAAAACTAACGTAATTATTACAGACTGCTTTCAGTCATAACCACTATATAAAAAAAATTTAAAATAAACTTAAGAATGTATGTACTAATTAAATAATAGTATTTTAAATATAAATAATATTATTATTATTCTTAAACAGAGACAACTATAGGTTAATAATTTATAAATACAGTAATAAAAATTACAAGGTAATAACATAGGAAACATTATCCTATTTAAAATAAAAGGGAGTAAAACCCTAGCTCATGAATTGAGCATAAATGATAAATATTGAAATATAAATTATAAATAATTATAAGTACTGTAGCAACCTAGGTCATACTTAGGTTAATTTCTTTTCAAATTATGGTCTAACAGGTGCAATTGTCTTTATAAAAGAAACAAAGTCTGTTAATAACATCATATATCTAATTACTTGGATTCAAACCCTTAAAACTAATACATTACCATTACCGACATAATAATCTTTTCTTGTGTAAACTTTGTAATCATCGTAGATAATTAAATAATCCATTCTAAGTCCTTAAAGGAAAAATAGACTAAATAGAGAAACAACATAATTATTAACATAAGAGTAAAATAAACCAAACAAGGGTTTTACAGGTTAAACCCTAACCTGCGAATTTCATCAAATACTCAAGATTTACATCACGGCTGTGAGTACAACTTTCAAAATTTAACATATAAAAACCTGATAAATACTCAAACAGAGTTTAACTTCATTAACTTTCAAAAAGGGTATAAACCCTAAATTTTACAGAGTACAGCTCAATGGCTAGCAATCAAAAACAAGTTGCAGCAAAGCTATCTTCGCAAGTACACATTCAAAACTAACTGTGAAGCCAAGCTTCAACCAAAAACACTACACTCACAAAGCGCATCCACCCTATCAAGGGTTTGATTTTAAAAACATGTTTATAATAACCTGTAACAGTTTTTTAAAAAACACAATATAACTCATAGCAAGATGAGAAACGGTATTCAAACCCTGGGTGAGTCCAGCGACCAACCCAACTGCATTTAAGGAGAGAACCCATCCTTCAAACCATTGGGCTTACTTGAAGTAGAGCCACGAGACATGGCTATTGCAAGGGTAGTCTTCTTATTCCTGTACGAGCTGCACTTCAACGAGCACCTGCAGCAAGTGTAAACCCTTGTCAGCAAATCATCTTACATGTAAAAAGCTTGAAAGTATTTTTCTTAATCGAAACTTGCTGCGTACAAAAGAAAGGTTTATGTAATATTTACCTGTCACAGGGAGTATGGTGAGCCATTTTGTGAGCACTGTCACCTACAAATGGCACAGTGGAGAACCCATCAACTGTCAAAACCTCACACAGTAGCAAGCTACGAACAGCCGAGAAGAAAACTGAAGATTCACCAAACTACATAGACCTTGGGGAGAAGGTTTCACAGGCAGCGAAACGCAAACAGCAAGAAGAACAACTCCATGATTGACAGAGAAGGAACTAGCAATCAAAACCACACAATGGAGGATGGAGGTAGCACAGAGTCAAGGTATAATGCGATGGTGACCAGGAAAACGACGACGGCCATGGAAGATGAGCCCAAGCAACCCTGGAGCAGCGTAAACTGCGGAAGAACAATGCTTTAGGTTAGGTTTCCAGAGTGTTTTATACTCTCTACACATGGATAGGATTCCTCCATGTAGCCTTAAATTTATTCAACAACGAGGGTCGTGATCCATAGTTCCTGCATGGAAGAAATATATTATTTGTATGATTTTGCAACACTGGGTAAAACTATATCAACAGCCCAATAATTTGGAGCCAACCTCTAATCATTTGCATTATGTATTATATGAACCCAATCACCAAATTATTATCGTGGAAGAGTTTACGTTGACCAAGCAAGGTGTCACGTATAACCATAAACATAAACCCAACGTGGACAAAGCCAAACCCTCGCTACAACAACATATATTGTTTTATATTAAACATTATCATAATGAATTAAGCGATGGCATAACTATTTTCCAACTTGGTTTTAATAAGTTAGATAGCATATGATATATGTTATGTTTTTAGATTAGGACATAGTTGAGTCTTAGTATAGTTTTACTAGAGTGCATATTAACTATTACAAGACTGGGGCGACTCTAGTAACAAAGCATTAAGACCCTTGAGTTGTTCCTTGCAAACTTGAACTCGATGAAGGTTGGGATTTGAGTGCTTGGTAAGTTAACCTTTGATATACCACTCATTTTTATAGCTTGGGTATAGTAAACCCTTTTTACTTTAAGAATATTCTAAGTCTAACATTTATAGATAGTATCTTATAATAATAATGTAAAGAAGTTAAGGCTAGAATTGAATATGTGACAGTAACAAAATTTTGTAGATGGATGGCTCATCAAACAAGTCAATTATGCATAACTAAGAATTATAAATGAACTGATAACTCCCATAGCATCGAAACTATGAATTAGTACAAATTTTAAAGATAAAAGTGTTATCACAAAATTATGTCGTATAGTTTATGCGACATTACTTTGTTAATACTTGGGAGTATTTCCAACTTGGCTTTATGTTCATACAAAGTGTATAGTGGATAGTAAGATAATTACAGAGATAAAACTGATGATAGGAATAAGGACGATCCTATTATATTTTTCAAAAGTAAATAGAACTCAGAGTTATACTTGGGAACAAAGTATGGATAGCCTTAAGTTCTTGTAGAAGAGTATAATGGTCATAGTTTCTACATTCAAAAGTTATTACTGTTTATAAGATAATAGGATATGAGTACCCTATCGAAATAAGTTAAGGGCCAATGATTATACAAGCAAGACAAGATAATATTGCAAAATATTGTCAAGTAAAACAATGTTTATGAGTATTACTAACCACTTAGACAAAAGAAGAAATACACATATCTGAGAGTCTAGTGATAAAGTCGCAATTATGATTTACTGTCATTGCACTTTTTCCAAGCTTGTTTATTTGATCAATTGATGAAAATCAAATGATTTTACCTTACAGGAGCTGTCTAGTGTTTAGCAACTTATTGTACTAAGCTTTTAATTTGCAAACAAAATACTGCTGACACTAATAAATATTTAAAAATATATACTCGATCGATCATACCTGTAAGAAACAATATTCATCTGTGTTAGCATGAATGCTAAGTAAGCCCTGGATCTAAAAGTAGATTCCACCTACTGACATAAAAGAGCTAATCAGTAAACTGAAGCAAATAACACACAAAAAGATTTTATCCTGCTACGAAAAATAATTTTTTAAGAAACCACTTACTTAACTGATCTTAGTCTAACTGTTAGCTGTTAGTAGAACCGCAGGTTATAACATTTATTATTAACTCAAAAATTTTAAATTTTTTATGAGAAATTGGGGTTGTGACAGTAAGTGGATACTTCGTTTGGAAGGGTACGCCTGAAGTGTTACCCAGTTTCCCTCCTCTGGTCGACGGATCACTAGATGATTATCATCATTTACCTCATCATCTAGTCGACTCCATATACCAAACTCACCAGCTCTTAGTCATAGGTCTTCTTCGACAATGGCTTATATCCTGGTACTCAGATTCGTTGGAGATAGAGTTCTTATCTCCTGGGGGATTTCTACTTTGAGAGCTTCACGCTGTTCTATCCACAAGTCTTATTTCATGGGTGATGCTTCTTCATCCATGCCTTCTTCTTGTTGGTCATGACCCGACTCTGGCGTATTTCTTTCCTGGTGTTATAGCTGATTTTACCACACCAGGTGAATGACACTTGTATGTCCTTCCCTGTCCCTCTGTAAACTCCTTAGACCCCTTGGACCATTTTTTGTCCTTTGATGTTTCCTATACCATCCCTAAAAACATGTGAAAATTGCTATACCTTTAAAACCCCTTATCACGTATATACGTGGGTTTGACCCCTAAAACTGCTTACATCGGGATGTGTACAAAAATCCAAATCCTTTTGGAGTTTTCCTTGACATGGATCCGACTCACAAAGGTTGTATTCATTGCAATCTCTGATTTTATATTAATAGAAATATCTTTTCCTGTCCAATAATGTATGTTTGAATGAATATTTTATCCATGGATGATTTCAAATGCTTATACGTTGTTGATTATATATGCTAGAGTAGATCTAACACCAATATATATATTATGCTTGTCTTGTTTACTTGTTATTGAGGAAGTGATTCATCAATTCAAGATGAAGTGGAAAGCTCAACGGGGATCTACTTCAACCATCCGGAATAAGGTACGAGGTTTGATCCTTTAGTGTTAGAGATTTGATTTCTCTTGCATATTAGAAAGGATTGATTTCTGGAGTCAAGTTGTCTGTTGTGGTACCCCAAGCCATAGGAATTTCTCTTCGTAACAGAATTGGTGACTCTACTAGGGATTTCCTAGTAGTTGTGCTTTAGGGGTTTCTATCGACATTCAATGACTTTGAATTGCTCTTTTTTTCTCTGTTTCTGTGTCGGGTTTGGGGGCATGTTAGCCTGGTAGTGTCTGATTGGTGTGAAGTTGGTCTCAACTTGTCTGTTTGCATTTATTTTTATGCACTTTTCTTCCTGTACACGATTTTTAACTCACAGTCACGTATATACGTGGGTTTCACTACTATATCTGCGTACACACGCGGGTTTACTACGAACAGTCGCGTATGCCCTTAGTTTTTCCTTCTAGAGGAATACTGATTGTTGCTGGGTGAATTTTAATGGTTGTTGAGTCTCCTTTGACACTGCTAGAGTCTGTATACACCTCTATTTCTGACCAGAGACTTTTTTTTTAGGGTAAAATTTATTTTTTGAAGAATGTTCTTGTCATTGCATTTTCGATTTTTTGTTTTGGGATTAGTGCATTAGATTTCTTTTACCTTAGTACTTTGCTTGAGTGCTGCTTGATTATGCTTGCAGAGTCTGGGGGTTGTAGAACCATTCTTTTTCTTTAGTATCTCATTTTTATATCAAAAAATCCAAAAATATTTTATTATCATTATACATTGCATCTTGCATTTTGCATAGTACTTGCACTAGATTTGATTTGAAGTATTAGTCAGGATTTCATATAGGAAAGCTTGCATTTATCATTTGAAGAAAATTGTGCATTTCATGTAGTAGCATACCCTGTTTTTCATGGACACAATGCATTTGCATTGATTGTTAGGTGTGCATTTTGCTTCATGTTGTGTCATAACACCATTGGTTGCACAGGCATCTACCTTTTTTGAGTAATAAAGCCAATTAAAATCAACGCTTAAATAAAATGAACTACACTATTTTATTTGATAGGGTTCACCAACAAGATTAGGTTTTAGGGTCTTGGAATAGTTCATTGTGAGTAAATTCTCCAAGACCACTAAAAAACAACATGTATGTGTCTGTCCAGGTGAGAGTGTGAAATTCCTTGGTATAATTGGTGTTTCTCATGATCCTCCTCTCAAAAGGGAGTTAAGCATGAGGCAGTGTGAGCGGTTATTTATTGGGATGACCCCTAGTAATAACTGAGTAGCACCAGAGATATTTCCAGGATTGTATTCATATCTAGGGGCTCTTTCGAGAGTTTCAGGCTTTTCTACCCTGCCCATACGGTCAATCCCGCCTGCAGCCGTCCCCCTGAGCATTGATTATATAGAGGTGACCTTAGTTTCCTTATCTAGGATATCGAGGGGGTACTCTATAGGGGTTATTCTGTGGGTGTCCCTCCCATTTTTGGGTCGGACAGCACAGTCGCTTTACCCGTTGAAGCTGAGGGCCACAATAAGTGGTTACGTACCTCCACTTGTTGTGTATGGGAGTCTCAAGCCTCTCCTAGGAGAGACATGCCTGCTTCATTCAGGAGCTCATTTATCCTACCCTTGATTGCTTGTGTTTAGCTTTAGATTTTATTGGTGTATGCTCTATGCAAGATAGCTTTCCTAGGGTTTGCATAGTTGTTATAGCTCAAAATGACACTTCTCTGCCTATGACCACTTTCCCATGATTCTGTCGCATGTCGACACTTCATGAAAGTCACTGAAAGTCACTGAAAAAACACCTATCTTGGAGGACCCATATCTTGAGTTCTGTAACCCCGTTTGACTTCATTTTTACACTGTTGGAAAGGTATTTCAGTTAGCTAAAACTTTCCAGAAGACACCAAAGTCTGAAAATGCCCAAAAATACCTTAAAATGTGTTTTTTTGTATACACGACTCTCCTTATGTGCAACCTGCGTATCACACGCAACTCTTGTGTTTTGCAAGTCGCGCATGCATATATTTGCGGGTTGCTCTTGTGTAAACTTGTGTATCATGCGTGGGTTGCCCTCCTATAGACCCGTGCATCTGTTTCTTAACATTAGAACATAAAAACACGCCCTTTGAGTTAGTTTGGGTAGTTATGCAACTGACTCCTTCAGTTGTAACCACTTTGGCTTCACCCCTGACTCTTCTTCATCATATAAATAGAGGTAGGGAGGTCCATGAAAGGGGACTTGAATTTCTACATTGTTATGCTAGAGGAATCAGGACTCTCTTTTCCCACACCTTTGCCCTGGAGGTCTTCCCCTTATGTTGCAGAGCTTGGAGGCTGAGTTCTTTGGAGAAGAGAAGCAGCAGAACCAGATCAAGGTTTCGTGAGGTGCCAAACTTGAAGAGAAGGTATATTTGTACTTGTTTTCAAGATTAATAAAGATGTGATGTCCTTCTTCTTCCCAAATCATTGTTCAATGTGTGATTGAATCTCTGTTTCTGGTTATATGATGATGTTATTCAGATCATTTTTTTATGTTTATTTGATTATCATTGTCTTATATGTGGTCATAATGGTTTGAGGAAGGTATAACTTGTTTTGCAGGTCTCTTGGAGCGAGAGGAGCAAGAAGAGGATTGAAGAGAAAGCTTGGACCAGCCTTTAGTTATCAGGTGTGGATCTTTCTCATCTCTGAAACTTGTTGTTATATGCTTGTTGAACATTGTGCATCTCTCTTTCAACCCCAGTACGTTGATGGCCTCTTAAACCCTAGCCATAGGATACTTTCCTTTACAACAGAACTGGCGACTCCACTGGGGACTAGCCTTGTCTGTTTGGGGTTTTTCTCTTGATTTATTTCAGCTTTTGCATTGTTTCAGGTCCTTCTTGCCACTTAGGAACACTTTGTAAGTCTGATAGCAAACCTCCCCTGCCTTCTTAGGGTAGTTTTTGACCTTTTTTGGGATTTTGCTACCTATGCGCGAGTTGTTGTTCTAGACAGTCGTGAATACAGTCTTGTATGCGCGGGTTGCTGCATTGAACAATCGCGTATCATTCGCGACCTGCCCTTATAGACAGTCGCGTATATACCTGGAAGTTAGGATTTTTTAAGTCAAGTTTTTGCTTGTTCCCTTCTTTAGGTTATCCCTGTTTGTGAGTGGTGTCTCTTTATGAATGCTGTGTAGCTTGTCTGAAGACTTTTGGTGATCACCCTACCTGCTTTTTCAAAATCCTTTAAGTCTTTTTGCTTGGAGTAAATCTTGCTTGTTTGCTTTATTAGATCCAAGTTTACTCAAAGCACAGTGCATTTCAGGTGCATGGTGGGTCTGTTAAGGTCTTCTGCGGGTGCATGAATCCAGGGAGTTTGTGTCATTCTTTTTGTTGTTCTTTATCTATGTGGTAAGCCCCCTTATAGCATTAGGATTTACTCTTTGCTCTTTCACCTGTCTCCTTTGCTTGGTTTGCTTTTTGGCCTTTTGTTTCTAATCAGCCTCTGTTAGTGGCCTTTGTTTGATTTCAGAAGCTTGTGGATGTTGTTTTCCTCCTTCTTTGGTTGGTCTACTTCACCTTGCCAAAAGAGTTGTCTTGTCTCTTATACAAGCCTTTCTTCCAAGTAGGGTTTATGCTGACTTTAGTTGGTTCTAGAGTTTGTTGGGTGGTTGCATAACAAAGTTCCTTTTGCTTTGTTCTTTTTATCTGCATGCTTTGTTTGTAGGTAGTTTTTCTTTTGCATTTTATAGAAGAAAATTAAAAAGAATTTCTTTTTGCTTCTTTTCCTCCTACCTCTTTCTTTGGTTTGACCTTGTGGACAAGGTACTGAGCAACCTTTGTTTGTAGGTTAGATTGATGCTTGGGACTTCTTGACCTTTGTTTATGTCAGTCTTTATGCTCAGTCTTTTCATTCCAAAGTGTTGGCTTGTTTAATTTTGTAAGCTTTCCTTTTAAAAGAGGTCTATATTAAACTTTAGGGAAACCTAGGGTTTGTTTTTGGGGTATAAAGTAGTTGTCTATCTCCTTTGCTTTCAGTATTTGCTTGCTTTAGTTGATAGGCTATTTTTTCTTTTGCATTTTATAAAAGAAAAAGACAAAAACATGTTTGCTTTATATGCATGTAGATTAGGCTGTTAGTCTAGATTGCATAGCATAGCTTTGTTTTTGGAAAAAATTTAAAAAATATAAAAAGATTTGATCTTTTTTGGCTTTCAAGTTTTTTATTGGAAAATATAAAGAGAATAGTTTTTGCTTTTTGCATTTCATTTCTCTTTGCTTAGTCATTTTTTTTTCATTTTTTGAGTCAAAACACCACATCAGTTTCATGTCATTTACCCTCTGAGTAAGAAACAGCCCTTAAAATAAACGATATAATCTTAAAAATTACTAGTAAGTTTTATTTTATAGGGTCATACACCTACTAGCTTAGGCTAGACTTGTGGGTTAGGAAGTGTAAACTCCCCACAAGTGTTAAATTTCAGACGTAATTGGCCTATCGCTAGGTAAATCCTTGATTCTATCACTATATCTGGGAAGCTCCTCTCAAACGGGAGTTAAGCACGAGGCCGCGTGGAGGCTTGGACAGAGGGGATAACCCCCCCAATCCTTGTCAAAATGTAACCCAGGACTTTTGTGCATCTGGGGATTCTGTCTAGGCAGAATTTTGGGCTCAGCTACCCTGCCCATGCGTACGAGTTCGGCTTGCGACTGTCCCCCCAGACAGTAGGTATTATCAAGGTAGCCTTTAGTCTCTTGTCTTTTAGGGCTCATACACAAGTGAACCGGAAGGTTATTTCTGGTTCACCTCGGACAGACTTGGAAGGTAACCCTTGTGGAAAGTGCAGGAGGGTGGTGGGTGATTCCTCCACTTGTGCCTGAGAACCCCTCAAGGACTCCAAGTAACTGTTCATCAACCTTCTTCTGGAAGGTATATCTTTATAGCCTGTTTAGATTGCTTGAGACTCTAGGATCTTTTTAGTGAGTGCTGTGTGGTTTGTCTGTACTTAGTGGGCCTTTAGGTGTCTGCTTTGTAATTTTGGTTGATCATCAACCTCAGACTTTGTCTCTTGTTTTGAAACTATGGCTAGCACCCCTTTGAACACCAACTAAGAGATCCCCTCGATGGGAACTCCTTGCTCTATTCCTCTCACGGGGAATGTTGGTGTTCCCTTGATGGCCACCTTGAATCTTCCGAGATTCACCTTAGGGCTACCGGTGTGGTTGTTTTCCACTCCAACTGTCCTGAATGCTCCTGATGCTTCTCAAGTAAGCTCCTTATATCAAGGGCATCAAAACACTGTCTCCCCTTCACCTATAGTTAGTTCTCCTCCTCCTTCTACCTCATGCGGTGAAAGTACTGATACTAGTAACCGGCAGTCTAAAAGGAGTAAAAGAAGGAGGAATAGGAAGAAAGCACATAAGCAAGGGGGCACTCGTTCAACCTCTTCAAGTAAAGTTGAACCTCAACACCCAGCCTCGTTTGTTCAGGATGGGGGCACCCATCCAACCTCTGCAGGTCATGTTGGATCTAGTCACTCAACCTCTGGTGTTCACGTTGAGTGCACCCGTTCAACCTCTAGTTTTCAAGTTGAACCTTCCCATCCAACCTCTGGTGTTCACGTTGAGTGCACCCGTTCAACCTCTAGTTTTCAAGTTGAACCTTCCTATCCAGCCTCTGGTGTTCACACTAGTGAGATCCTTCCCACCTTTCAAGGTCATGTCGGATCCAGCCACTCAGCCTCTGGTGTTCACGCTGAGTGCATTCGTTCAACCTCTGGTTTTCAAGTTGAACCTTCCCATCCAACCTCTGGTGTTCAAGTTGGATCTAGTCATTCAGCCTCTGGTGTTCAAGCTGAGTGCACTCATTCAACCTCTGGTTTTCAAGTTGAACCTCCCCATCCAACCTCTGTTGTTCAAGTTGGATCCGTCCACCCAGCCTCTATTGTTCACGCTGGGGGCACACACTCAACTGCTGAAAAGCATGTTTATTCTAACCATTCAACCTCTGTTGTTCACATTGATGGTGCCCATCCTACCTCTGCTAGTCATGTCGGACCTAGTCTCTCGGCCTCTGCAAGTCACGCTGGGGGAAATATTTCAGCCTCTGTGGTTCAAGCTGAACACAACCCGTCAACCACTGCAAGTCATGTTGACACTGTTGACAAGTATACCCGTTCAAAACACAAGCTCAAGTTTCCTTGTAAGCTTTGTGAGGGAGACCACCTTACTTATAAATGCCCTTCTATTGAGGAGGTGCGAAGATTTTGGATACATGGTCATCCCGTTTTTGAACATTATGGAGTCTCTCAACAACCAGCCTCTCTTAGTGAGGTTGGACCCAGTCACCCAGCCTCTGTAGTTCACGCTGGGGGCAAACTCTCATCCTCTACTAGTCATGTTGAGAGAAAACAGTCATCCACTGCTAGTCATGTTGACTCAGTTGAGAAAATTGGTCGTTCGAAGCACCATCTTAAGTTCCCTTGCGTGCTATGCAAGGGAGATCACCTTACTCATAAGTGCCCTGCTATCCCAGAGGTGCGAAGAGTGTGGTCCAAGACTCATGGATTTCGTTCTTCTGAACACCCTATAGTTTCTCAACCTCCTACTCAACCTTTGGTTGATCAAGTGGTCGAACAAATCTCAGATTTGGTCGATCCCACTCTTCTTTCAGAGAGTGCTCCTCATGTGATTGAACCAATGTCATCTTTGGTCAATCCCACTCTCCCTTCGGAGAGTGAATTTCATGAAGCGGTTGAATCAATTCCAGTATCGATCAATCCCACTCTCCCTCCGGAGAGTGATGTGTCTACTAGTCACATTTTCTTCACTACCAGTTCAGATCTTACTGAACAAGGGGGCACTGAACTTGTTTCGGATCAACCCCCACCAAGCTCTCGGATTGCTTCCTTTGATTGGGATAGCCTAGTTGAGCCGCGCCTTCCTTCCCATGCACCTTTCCAGATAAAGGTCAAAGTTGAACCCTATACAATTGCTCGTTGCATTGTTGATGAAGGAGCCTCAGTTAGTATTTTGTCTGCTCGTGCTTGGTGAGGTATGGGATCTCCCAGCCTTGTGTCGACTGCTAGTCAGTTACTGGCGTTTGATAGAAGAACTTGTGTAGCCTTGGGAATTCTTACTCAAACTCCTGTTACTTTGGGTGGGAAGACCGTCTTAGTTGACTTCATGGTGATAGAAGACCCCTTGGACTTTAATATGCTCCTTGGACGTGATTATGTCTATGCCATGCAAGCTTTGGTGTCAACATTCTTTCGTGTGATGTACTTTAATCACGGCAAAGAAATTGTCACTATCGATCAGTTGGATTTTCTTGATCCGTCTCCTAACCCAACTAGAGACCAAGTCTTTCCTTTGTTGATTCCCAGTGTTTCTGTAGACACCACCCTACCACAGGTGAACTATGTGGCTTCTTGTCATTTGTGTTCAATTGCTACTGAGAGGCAGCCTCTTTTTTCATGCTTACCTTCTCGGGACTTGGTCCCAGCAGTTGATCGGGTGAGTCATCCTATACAGATTGTAGAGCCTTCTCTCCACTCTGTCCATCCATTTGAAAGTTCAGATATGTGTACTATCTCGGATGATTTCCTCCCTTCGGATGAAGTCTTCCTGGAGTCTTTGATACAGTCTGACCTTCTTTTTCAGTTGTGATTAAGTCTAACCCTGGTTTGCTTAGTAAGCCTTCCCTTTTTCTTATGTTTTTGTTGAGTCTTTTGATTCTTCATTTGAAAAGCAAGTCAGTGATCCTGATGAGTTTGATTTTTTCTTATGAATTTCTCAGCTCCTATGATATTGAGTTTGTTCCTGCAGACTCTTTCTCCCTTGTTGATTTTTGCTTCTCTTCTGAGGTTGATCTTATTGATTATAAACCCTCGAGCCTTGGTCCTATAGAATCTCCTTCGGTTGATTCTGCCTTGACTTTTCCTTTTGTAGAAGATAGCAAAGTCACAAGTGTTTCTGCCAAAGTGACCCGCATCAGATCGTTTCTTCTGATGTTGTTGTTTCTTGGACACAGGATTATTAGTTGGATTCACAACTGTTTATGGGCCTCACCTTGTTGTTCAAGCTGTAATTGCATTTGCATATTCCTTGCTCGCGCTTATGAGCCTGATGCCGGCTTCCACGCTTTTAGCTCGTTGTATAAGCCCTCCTCTTTGTTCTCATCGCCGCTTAGCCTTGTATCATTTTGCCTTTGCAACTTGACACCCTTTACCCCGAGGAGACGTTCCCTGAGTGTCCTTATCTTGCTCACTTTCCTTGCATTATGCATAGGTTTGTTCCTTGCGCTTGGAACTAGTTTCGCCTGTCTATGACACTCGTCTCCTCGCATTTAGAGCATTCTTTCTGCTCTCCTTCGAGCTCGTTAAAAACAGTAAGGAGGCCGCGAGTTGACTTTTCCGGACTCGTTAAAACTTCACGGGAAAGATTATGAGTTTCTTTAGGCCCAAGACTGACTCCTCAAAATAGACTTGACTACCGAGTAAACTTGTCCGTTCAGGCTCGTTAAGAATATGTGAATGGGCAACCACATTGGTGGTAGGTTATCTCTTTCTCGGACCATGTGGAATAATACGAGAAAGGATCCCTCTCTTTTCTACTGAATTGAGAAGAGTATTCTCAGGCATAGGTTTATCTCTTTTCCGGACCTGAGGGACTAAACTTACGGAAAAGGAACCCCCGATATGAGCTTAGTTTTCTCTTTTTCGTGCTCTGGACCAAAACATGAAAAATATTCCGAGTGTACTTTATGTCTTTGTCATGCTCGTTAAACCCTAAAGAACAAAGCATCGATTTTATTGTTGTAAGCTCCATTTCTCGTAATCAAATGGATCTTTCCGAGTGATCTTTCCTTCCTTCACACTCGTAAAACTCAGGCTGTATATGCTGCTTTTGAAGGAGCGTTAGGTAGGTGGTAATTTAACCTTTTTCGGACCTTCCTGACTAATTACGAAAAAGGTGTGCCTTTTCTTCTTTGGAAGTTAAGAGAGTTCTTCTTTAGTTTGTTTTATACTTTTTCGGCCTCAGGAGACTAAATTGTATGAAAAAGGACCCCCCTGGAGTCTTCTTTGGAGTTTTCAGACTCTCTAAACTATGAAAACATTGCCGAGCATGTACTAGTTCGGGCTCGTAAAATCCACGAATCAGTGCCTTATCAAGCATTCTTCTTTCTTTTCTTCGAGCTTGTCAAAAAATGAAGATGGTCCCGAGTTTGCTTTCTTGGACTCGTTAAACCTTTACAAGAAAGAAGGGAAGGGGAAGGTTTATTTCCATGTCTTTTTACATCGTGGTAGCAAGTCTTGTTTCCTTGAACAAAGCACCAGTTTTGAGCCTTTCAACAGTTGGGTCCTAGTATTTTGACCTTATCCCGATTCAAAGTTTTCTTACTCCTCCAGTTGGTCTCTTTTCCAATTATATGGAGAATCTGTCAATGTCTCCTACATTGCAGATTTGTTTCGTTGGTCCTATTTTGTGTCAAAAGCTGCCTAAGTCACTTTTGTGTCGTGCTCACTGTTCAAGGATTAAACCTTTGTTGGCCATTCTGCAGTTGCCTTGACCTTTTGTGTCGGCCATTCCCTGGTATCAGTTCATTACATCATGTCTTCAGCGGTCCTTTTTGTGAAATTCAATACCAATTCCAGATCCAATTAGTCTTTGATTTACCTCGTGTTGGATGATGAAGGATGCCTTAATGCCTTCCTTCCAACGGATCTCTTCCTATCGACTGCAACACATCTTGCTCTGGGAATGAGATTTAGAGTTTTATGACAGTACCTTGGGAATTGTTGTCCTCAATGGCAATTTCCCTCGCTATTGGGTAGTGGGGATACCTTAATGTCTCCTACTCGATGGATTCTTCAAGTGTTCGACTTCAAGTCCTTGTAATCACACTTGTAAGAATGTACTAGGTACCTTGGGGACCATTTTCATTAATGGTGGTTTCCCTCGTGTTTGTTAACGGTTTTCATTATTGACTGGTAATCAAACGGCTTCCTCCATGTTCGACTTCAACTCCTTTTTTCGCATGGTTAGGATTCGTACCTTTTTTGGGCGGTTTGGATTGAAGACCTTGGGGCCGACAGTAGCATTGTCATTTTTTTCTATTACCCGAGTTGCGCAAGACCTTGTTATACTTTATATGACATTTTACTGAGACATAGATCCACCTTGTATTTTTGTGGCTATGATCGATTGTTGAGCATGGATCCACCTTGTTCATTTATGGCCATGGCTCCTTTAGATTTGATATGGCGCCTTTTTGCATATTGAGCGACCATTATAGTTTCATCAGTTATACATATGTTGGATCCGCCTGTATCTTTCGGGTTATGTTTTGTATATGGACGTGTATGTCCCAGAGATCAGTTTTTTTGACATTTATCTCTCTTTCAAGTACCTTCACTCGAGCCTTTTGATCTTGGATTCTCTGCTCTCTCCATATTCAGTTGTTTCCTTTATAATGTATTTCGGCTATCGTCTTCCCCTATAACCTCACACATTAGGGGGCATCTGTTATAGCTCAAAATGACACTTCTCTACCTGTGACCACTTTCCCATGATTTCGTCGCATGTCGACACTTCATGAAAGTCACTGAAAGTCACTGAAAGTCACTGAAAAAACACCTATCTTGGAGGACCCATATCTTGAGTTCTGTAACTCCGTTTGACCTTATTTTTGCACCGTTGGAAAGGTATTTTAGTTAGCTAAAACTTTCCAGAAGACACCAAAGTCTGAAAATGCCCAGAAATACCTTAAAATGCGTTTTTTGTGTATACGCGACTCTCCTTATGTGCAACCTGCGTATCACACGCGACTCTTGTGTTTTGCAAGTCGCGCATGCATATATTCGCGGGTTTCTCTTGTGTAAACTTGTGTATCATGCGCGGGTTTCCCTCCTATAGACCCGCGCATCTATTTCTTAACATTAAAACATAAAAACACGCCTTTTGAGTTAGTTTGGGTAGTTATGCAACTGACTCCTTCAGTTGTAACCACTTTGGCTTCGCCCCTAACTCTTCTTCATCATATAAATAGAGGTAAGGAGGTCCATGAAAGGGGACTTGAATTTCTGCATTGTTATGCTGGAGCAATCGGGACTCTCTTTGCCCACACCTTTGCCCTGGAGGTCTTCCCCTTGTGTTGCAGAGCTTGGAGGCTGAGTTCTTTGGAGAAGAGAAGCAGCAGAAC
>LPNX010189695.1:109261-125414 GCA_001517045.1 Pseudotsuga menziesii
ATAGTTAGAGAGTCTTTTTACATTTTTTGAGTCATTGTGGATTCGGGTGTGGCTCCTCGCTGTTCTCATCGTTTAACAGGACTTCCACCTTCTACATCTCCTCCTCCTTTGGGAGAGAGATATAGATATTCCAGGTGGACTACTTCGCACATTGATTCACACACGATGGGATACCATGAAGAAGGTATTCTTGAACCACCCTCTCCCATTCAAGTGGAAGATGGGGAGTTTACTCCTACGTATGATCCTTCACCTGATATGACTGATTTAGGTCCTGTAATTTCTAAGATAGGTACTTTTCATGATAGACCTACTTACTCTAGTGTTGATCCCCCATTGACACATCACCGGTATGGCATGCCGGAAGATGAGACTTATTATGAACCCGCAAGCACTAGTTATGGTAGTTATGGTATATCTGGTATGCCCACACATGATTTGGAATTTCATGTCGAGTCATAGTTTGAGCCTAACACTAAGCCTGGGGGCACTCCTATTCCTTACCATGTAGAGAGGTTTGGGAGCACAAGTCACATTGCACCTTCCATCCCGGTGGTGGAAGCTACATCACATATTCCTCCTAGACCTAGGGTTAGTGATCTTATTAGGATACCAGATCCAAGACGAGTGACTATAGGGAACACCACATACATAGTTTCACAGTTCCCTTCATCCTTGGTTCCTTGTTCTTCAAATGTTCACCCTCCACCTCATTCACGTGGTCCTTCGGGCCGGAATGTTGCTACGAGCCATGTCCATACTACTGTTACTCGACCAATTGTATCTTAGGTTCAAGTACCACCCGTTGTTTCGGGAGGTCGTGTTCATACTTCTAGAGGTCATGTTACTACTTCTGGAGCATATATTCCTACTTCCGGAATGTATATTCCTACTTTCAGAGTGTATATTTCTACTTACAGAGTGTCTCATGGGACATCTCATGCTATGACTTATGGACCTTATTATGGGATGCAGTATGAACAGGGTTCTTCACCTTATGGGTACAGATATCAACAACCTGCTTTCTCTCCAAATTACATGTTTGTAGCCCCAAATAGTCAAGGTACACCACATTATGGTGCTTCCATGCCACCCTACATGAGTCAAACGGGAGGAGGCCACTATGGTCAAGGCCATGGTGGTTATGGTAATCAGACCTATGTGAATCAAAACTATCAGGGAGCGGTGCACCAACCTGCTCATCCTAGGCTCCCTTTCCTCGCAACACTAAATCTTCCTGACTTGTCGAGATTGACGAATGATCCTATATCTCATGACCCAGCTTGGATGGCTTTCCCTACTAAGCTTCCCTCGGACATACCCAAATTCGAGGGAAAACCGGGAGAGGATCTGAGCAAACATGTTACTACCTTTCACCTATGGTGCTCTTCAAATTCCTTACACCAAGATTCAATCCGTTTAAGGTTGTTTCAACGCACCCTTATAGGGCCTGCCGTGAAATAGTATATAGAGTTACCTAGGGGGGAATTCGCTTTGTTTGATGACCTAGCGATGACTTTTCTTAACCACTTCCAGCTACCAGTGCGTTACGACATTGGTACGGAACTCTTGTCGACATTTCAACAGGATAAAGCCACACATATCTCGGACCATATCCAAGAGTGGCATAGACGAAAGAGGTTAATTAAAGCCTGTATACCGCCGGAATTCCTCCTCGAATGGTTTCTTAAGTCGTTATTGCCTTATATAGCGAACGATGTTTCTACATCCGGAGTGCAAAATAAGGAACAAGCCATTTTTAGGGCACGGGAACTGGATTTGATTTATGCTCAATCTGGTTTGTTATATGAGATCATTCCCAATGCTCCGTGTTCTAGTTTTGACCCCAAAGTTAAACCTGGACCACATGCCGATGGCATCATTGTTGGTTGTGCAAGTACTAAACCTATGGATTCGGTTGTGAAACAGGTCATTCAATTGTCAATCAACCAATCTACTTCAGGACAAGCCACGGCTTCGTCTCAACCCACCCAAACGGTGAGTGTGCTTTCGGTGCAATCGTCGAACCAAAAGGGTAATCAGCAACCCAAAAGGAATAAAAAGAAGGGTAAGAACAATCATAAGGGTGGGAATAGGAATTAAAATGATAATACTAATGACAAGAACGCCTGAAATGCTGGGGGGGACAAGCAATCTAAACGTAAGGTTAAGTTTCCTTGCAAGTTGTGTAAGGATGATCACCTCACTTACTTGTGCCCTTGTATCGATGAAGCCTCGATATTCTTAGCATAGGGACAAGCTGTGATGACTAACCCTTTGCCTCACAATCAAAACATGAACTTGAGGACCCATGATCAGTCTGGTGGTGATCAAGATCCACTGGAGGGTAGTGGTCATGGTTGCATTAACATGGTGTGTGCTACGAAGGTTGTGACCCATGCAAAGGACTATGGTTCGTCACAACCCAACTCAGAAAAGGAACCTGATCCACCAGGGACTCCTTTGTGTATTGAAAAACCTATGGATAAACTTGAATTTGCACCTCGCATTCCTAAGGGAGTCCTTAAGCATTCGGGGCACAATCCTAATGCCCGAGCTGCCCAAAACTATTCTGTTGTAGAGGATTTGGGCCACACTCCTTGTGCGATGTCTGCACTAGAAGTACTTCAGAGTTGTCCTTCGCAAAGGAAGGCTTTGCTTTCTGCCCTTGGTGTGAATGATGATAATTCTTCCTCCATGATTAAATTTGAAATTGCAGGACTTCAGCCTTACTTTGCTTACTATGTGTCTCTTTTTATTCATGTAGAATGTCTTAACATGATCGTCAAGCGCACTGTGATTGACGAAGGAGTTGCTGCTTCTATGATGTCTTTATCGTGTTGGAAGGGTTTAGGTTCCCCTGAGTTGTCTAAATCCGCTACCATGTTGACTGCATTTGATGGGAGATCGTTTAGGCTGCACGGGATCCTTCCTTCCCTTAAGGTCCATTTGGGAGAGAAGACCATTGCGATAGAGGTCGAGGTGGTTGATGCACCCCTTGAATACAATCTCTTGCTGGGTAAGAATTGGATGTACAGTATGCAAGCCGTAGCTTCTTCACTATTTTGTGTTGTATGCTTTCCATTTAATGGGAAGATAGTTACGATTGATAAAATGTCATTCAAGAATCCATCGGTTACTGCATCTTTAGGAGCTTCGATCCTGATTGTAGATCACTCTCAGCCAGCAACTGGGAGTGTGGGTGTGGGCATGTATCCATCCCTTATGGGAAGCTTTAGTTTCCCTACACCTATCCTTATGATAGGGTCTAGTTTCGGTGAGGCTTCGACATCTGTGAGATCGGTGTCTTTTCGCACGAGTCATATGGGAGATCCTTGGATTCTTCCTACATCAAATACTTTGAGTGAGCCCTTCGTGACGAACGTGCCCTTGCCTACAACTATGGTATCTTATCAAGCTAATATTGGGTGTGTTGCATAGCCTAGTCCTTCCTCTTCACGAACGGAGGAGGAGGACCCATATGTGCTGCCTACATGGGCAGTTCAGTCTTCTCATGTGCATGATTTCCTTTATAGTGTTTTTCCTTCAGACGAAGCGATTACTGAGGCCATGTCAGGGGTTGACCCACCTTGGGAAGAGTTGCATCATAGATCTTATTTTCTTCCCGAGCTTGACCACTTGGAGCATGAGGACTTTAGGGAGGTTCTTAGTGAGAGAATTGGTAGTCCCATGGTTCCATTAAGCTCTCCTAGTCCGATGGCTGATGGGAACATGGAAAATATATATCCTACCATTCCTATCAATATCTCTCGTGATCCTAGCAGGATAGAGAATGTCTATATTGGGGCAGAATATTCCCATGCTAATATTCAAGAATACACTGAGTTGTTTAAAGAATTTTGTGATATATTTGCTTGGTCTTACGATGAAATGCTAGGTATCGACCCTCACATTGTTGAACACGAGATTAAAACTTATCCCAATGCTAAGCCTATTCGACAACGCTTGTGTGCAGTGAATCCTAGGAAAGCACCTACGATTAAGGCAGAGATAGAGAAACTGTTGAAAGTTGGTTTTATCTATCCCGTTCCCTTGATGAAGTGGGTTTCAAACCCCGTTCCGGTTGTAAGAAGTAGGGAGCGATCCGCATATGTACTGATTTCTGTGACTTGAATCATGCCTGTCCTAAAGATAATTTCCCCACACCATTTATAGATCAAATCTTGGATGAATTTGCGGGTAGTGAGGTATTTTATTTTATGGACGGATTTTTCGGATACAATCAGATACAAATTAAACCTGAGGACCAACATAAGACTGCATTTATTTGTCCTTGGGGAACCTTTGCATATTGAAAAATGCCTTTTGGCCTTAAGAACACTGGAGCTACTTTTCGGGCTATGACCTTGATCTTCCATGATCTCAAATCGATTATCGAAGTATATTTGGATGACCTTGTTGCTCATTCTCTTATGAGAATGCGTCATTCCTATCATTTGAGATTAGTATTCGAAAGGTGCCGCCGTTATTTGGACAGGTTAAATCCTCACAAGTGCATCTTTTGTGTGAAGTCTGGTCACTTATTAGGATTCATTGTTTCCAAAGAGGGTATAAGAGTCGACCCTTTGAAGGTTGAGGCAATACTTCAGTTGTCTCCCCCGAAAAACATTAGACATCTTCAATGTTTGCAAGGCATGGAAAACTTCTTACGGAGATTCATTGTCAATTTTTCCAATTTGACTAGAGGCTTTATGCATCTTTTGAATAAGGACACCACCTTTTTTTTTTATGAGTGAGCCCAGGAGTCCTTTGATGCACTCAAGCGAGCCCTAGCATCAGCCCCGGTGATTAGTCCCCCAAACTATAGCCGTGATTTTCTACTTTATGTGGCCGCGTCCATGGAGACAATTGGTATGGTTTTGGTTCAAGAGGATGAGGAGATCCAACAGCATGTCATATACTATCTGAGCCAGAATCTTATTGACGCGGAGACCCATTATTCCCATGTTGAAAAGATTGCCTTAGCTACCATACATGTGGTTCAACGGTTGAGACATTATATTCTCCTTTGCCAGAACTTGGTTGTAGCCCATGTCAATTCATTTCAATTCATCCTCACTTGAAGGATGATTGGGGGAAAGTATAATAAATGGATTGTCATCTTGCAAGAATTCGATCTCGAGTTTGTTTCAGCAAAATTGAAGAAATCGCTAATTTTTGCGGAGCTTATATCGGATTTCCCAAGTGAAGCCAAGGAGTTGGTTTGTGAAGATACGTTTATCGATGAGCACATCTTCTTAATCTCAACTTTAGACCCATGGTATGGGGATATTATTATATATTTACAAACATTGAAGGTCCCTACTCACCTCTCACAAGATGAATGATGACGATTATGTCACATATCCAAGAATTACCTCATAGTGGATAACACTTTGTACCGCCGTGGTGTAGATTCCATTTTATGTCGTTGTTTAACTCACAAGGAGGTTGAGCTTGTGTTGAATGATTTCCACAGAGGGGCGTGTGGTGGTCATTTATCTGGGCTCTCTACAGCCCAAAAAATATTGAGAGTGGGTTATTCCTAACCGTCGATCTTTAAATATTGTGTAGATGCGGTCAAGAAGTGCCACCCTTTCCAATTGTTCGCACTGAATATGCGCTCATGACCTGCCTCGTTACATCCCATCATCACCGCCAGTCCCTTCACTAAGTGGGGGCTTGATTTTATGGATTGCAACCCAGCTTCAGTTGGGGGGCATCATCATATCATAGTGGTTGTTTACTACTTCACGAAATGGGCTAAGGCTATGCCTACAATTAAATCCGATGGTGAGACAGCTGCACACTTCGTATTCAACCAGATCATTACTCGATTCGGTATTCTGAAAGAGCTTGTCACTGACCATGGCTCGCACTTTCAGAATTTTATGATGGAAGAGTTGGCATCAAAGTTAGGGTATAAGCAAGAGCATTCCTCCTCTTACTACCCTCAAGTGAATGGACAGGTATAATCAGTGAACAAATCACTCAAATCCATTCTCCAACGAACCATCGCACAAAGCAAGACGAATTGGTACATCATGTTATATCCTGCTTTGTGAGCTTATAGAACCACTGTTAAGACTATCACAGGTTTTTCTCCATATCAGCTTGTACATGGAGTGGAGTCGGTATTGTCGGTTGAGTGCGAGATTCCTTCATTGAAGCTAGCCATAGAGCTCTTACCAAACACTTTCCTATTGGAGGAGCATTTGGTCCACCTAGAGCAACTTGATGAGCAACACTGAGATGCCTTGGTGGCTCTAAAATTGAATAAGCATCGTGTTAAGGTCTAGTACGATAAGTATATCTGTCCAAGGAGGTTTAGTGAGGGAGACTTGGTCCTTTTGTGGGATCAGCCGAAAGAACCCTTGGGGGCAAGAAAGTTTAACCCCATGTGGCATGGTCCTTACGTCGTTAAATGTGTGTTAGATAAGGGCGCTTATGAGTTAGTGGATTATGAGGGAACGGCATTGGTGGAGCCTAGAAATGGGCTCTATCTCAAAAAGTACTATGCATGATTTTCAACCAAGGCTGGTTATTGTATATTATTGTACAGTTTTTCATAGGTAGGTCTTTTTCTTATGGTGATCGGGTTTGTGATTAGCTTTGGTTTCTTTTGGCAGATGTCAATGGAATCTTCCACCTTCATAGGATTCACGAATGGTGTGAGCTGTCACACTCAACACTCAGCCTCTACTGCTTTAGTGATTTATACTCTAATGGGTCAGGTATTGTCTTCAGGAGGCATATGTTTATGGCCATCTTCAAACAATGTTGCTAAGTATAGTGTCGTTATTGAACTTCTACGGGATGCCATTTCACATGGTGTTCTCTCTCTTGAGGTACGACTTAATTCAGAGTTAGTAGTGTCATAGCTTAATGGTTTGTACCATGTTAGAAATCCGACATTATTAAAAAGATTCTTATGGATGAGATTGTTAGAACGGCAATTTGACAATATAACATACATACATGTTCCAAGAATTAATAATCAAGTTGCTGACTCATATGATAACTACGTGTTAGATTGTCATTTGTTTCATACACAATAAGCTCATCACAAACATAAATTTTTACACATGTAAATAAATAAATCGATCATCATAAAAAAATTTATAAACATCCAAAATTTGGTAATACATAGTGTCATAATACAAAAATGGGGCTCTCGAGCCACCAAAATATAAATACACGGTAGTACAAAATGTATCACTCCCAGGTATCTAATCATGTGGAGGAGGAGGGGGGTTATGATCGTGGAATGTCACTATGGCTCTAGCTAGCCGTCGAAATTGCCACACCCATGCTCGTGGTACACCCACCACCTAGCATTGCATGGCCTTAGGAAAGTCCTCGACTTGCGCCATGGGTACTCTGTGTGTCAGTCTCACAAAGTTGGTATGAATTCTTTGGAGCGTCCACTCTGCATCCACACCCGTGATACCATCTCCTCTTCCCCTCCATCTATGATGAGGGAAGCCTTCAAGACGTCGTGGTCCCACATCTGCATGCATATGGTAGATGTCACTATGTATTATCACCCAAAAACATGTCTTTTGATTCCACATAATCAGAAAACACAAAAAAAATTAAATAACTCAAAAAATTTAAAAAGAGGGTCGAGATTCGTTACCAATGTCACCGTATGCCGATCCTGGTGGTAGCAGCATGTTTGGGTCTCCCCAGAAATCTATCCCCACATAGGGGTATTCATCGATGGCAACTATCTTTCATCGCCACCATGGAAAGAAATCAGCTGGATAGGGGTTGGACACCCTACCTCCACCCAGTCTGCGCATCACATCCGCCCAATGTCGTTGGGCCGGATCTCGAACCCCGTGTAGAGGAAGGTCAACTCTAGGGCTCAATCCCAGAACACACTCAAAGAAAAACATGCTCAATATGCTGTTGAAACAAAAATTTTGCACTCTGCCCATCTTGCACTCACTGAGCTGGTGTTTCATGTTGCCCAGTAGCTCAGTGCTCCAATCGTACACAGTGGGTCTCATGCACTCCACTGCATAGAACATTAGAGGACACGAGGCCTGGTGGAGTGAAGCTAAGCCTGCTATCCTACCTAGTGTCAGTAGGATGGCCTTTAGGCCCAGCACCTATATGGAGTTAGTTGGGATCTGACTGCCCACCTTTTTCGTGTTTGGATAGCAGTACACTGCAATGTACTCATTTATAGTCAGGCCACCTCCGGGCCCGCGAGAGCGTAGGTTCACCACTTCCCCCTGTCGGGAAAGTCCAGTAATAAAATATATGTCCTCCATTTCTATGGTGAGGGACATCCTGTCTATCTAGAATGACTCTAAGTCTGGATCCCAGTAGTCCACTAACATCTGCAACAATCTTGGTTTGGCTCTTAAGCCACCAAGACACCAAAATTTGTAAATCCCGCATGCATGTAACGCTTGTTGAGCCATTAGATCTGCCCTTACTGCCTCTTTTACATCACCATGTTCACGTTCTCTCCATTCTAGGACCATCCTGCACATAAAATTTGATTTTGATCCATTAGAACACTTAAAAAGCATTGAGCACGGCTACATATGTGACTGTTCGCTAAACAGTCGCGTATGTACGTGACTTTGAGGGAATTGTCCATGTATATCCATCCCTATACGCGGAAAACCCTCGATTTCCACGTGGGTCATGGCACGCATTTAATATGGGCCTAGAATCCTAAATACACCATGGAAATTGATAAAATTTGCATCAAAATGAAAGAGTAGAACATGGGTAAGTACCTGGAAAAAACGGTAGTGGATTCCGCCTGCTGGATCTCCTGGAATTCGTTGTGGAAGTTCTGAGCTCAATTGGGTAAAAATTTCAAATGTTATATAATGTTTTGAATTTTTTACTATTTATAGAAATTTTTCAAACTTTTGAAAAATTTTACCCCCTTTTCTATAGTTTGGACCGTTTCTAATCCTTTTGGACCGTTTTTGGACTAATTTATGATGTAGGAGACCTTTTTGAGCGTCGTTTTGGACATTGGATTGACCCGTTCATGCTAATTTCAGGTATCATGTCTAAACTGCCATATAGGTTAGGTTTCATCACCATTTGCATTTTGCATGACCTTATCATCGTTTCATTATAGCCTTAGGTACGAACCCATTCTATTATGTCATGGAACCATCTTGTTGTTTTAGAAGTGGCATTATGTGAATGGTAGAGATTGACCTTACATGGGTACCCTAGTTAGCGCCCTATTTGCATTTGGTGCCCATGCCAACATTGTGTCCCTTAGGGTGTGGGAGTCTGTTGTATAGTACTGCCATGATATTTCGCAAGAGCCTCATACTCCTCTTGATCTTTTACTGGCCTATTTCCCTCAAGACTCCCTTATGTCAAGTCGTAATTGCATTATCATGAGCTTTGCCTGCCTTATTGAGCCTTATGCCGGCTTTCCTAACTTTGAAGTATCAGCCATATTTCCCAAGCTTGTCTCATGTCTAGCCATGCAGAGCCATTTTATATATCCTTTGCAGCTTGATTCCCTATTTTTACCGGGAGGGGACTTTCCCCTAAGTGTCGCTATCCTACACATGTATCCTTGCATTGAGCATAGGTATGTTCCACTACTTGGAACTAGTTTGTTTGCCCATTATGACACCCATCTCCTCCTAGTCTGTAACTATAAAGCAGTTTTATTCTTTTTCAAGCTTTTTAAATATTTGAAAAAGTCCAAAAAAATTAAAAAACCAAAAATCTAGACAAGGAAAGATGTTATCTTTTGGCATCTGTCGAGTCATGTTGCCTTCGAACAGAGCACTGTATATCACATCCATTGGTTGGGTTTATAATTTGAATTTAGGAGCTGTACTCATTTATCTGATTTTATATCCACTGACTGGTTAAGCTTCCAGTCCCCATGGAGCCTCTATCGATGCCTCCTGTGTCGCAGAGATGTCCCAATTTTGTATATCGAGTCTATGTTGCCTTTATTCAATCACCATTCGTCGTTATTCTCTTGTTCGAAGGAAGTTGAAACCTGAGTCAGCCATTCCTCAGTTATCTTGACTTTGCATGTCAGCCATTCCCGGTACAGTTACTGGTTCGTGCACCTTATGATCGAGTCCTTCCACATTATACAGCTTTACTGAGTACCTTGTGTTGGATGATGGGGGATGCCTTAATGCCCTCCTTCCAGCAGATTTCATCCCATAGACTTCAGATCATTTATTCTAGGATTGGAATCTAGAGTCATTTTTGAGTTCCTTGAGACTTGCAGTCATCAGTGGTAGGTTCTCTCGCCATCGACAGTTTTTGGGAATACATCAATGTCCCCTGATCTATGGATCCTCTCAAGTGTTTGACCTCAACACATTTATTCACACTTGTTAGTTTGCACTCTAGTACCTTGATTCCCATTATCATTATCGGTGGGTGATCTCATGTATGTTAATGTTATACATCAATGACCGGTAATCAGATGATGGACTACTATGTTCGACCCCGACACCTCTATTCACATAGTAGGACTTGTACTCATAGTGGTTTGTGTAGAAGACCTTCCAGATTGGTGGCATCTCTTATATGCTACCTCCTTGATCATGCCAGTGTTCATGAGATTTCAGCTCTTGTGACTTGATTCCAATATGTGTCAGACATTTCCAGCTATTATGGAGATCTTGATCCATTGTATATCTTCATCCATTATGGAGATCATGATCCTTTGTATATCTTCATCATGGAGATTCTGATTTATGTATAGTGTACGTGGTGATGACATCTTATTCCATATTTTGTATCATGCTTATTCATGGCCATTGTACTCTTATGTATCTGGGACTGCTATATGTATTTACAGTTATGTGCAGAGTTGTATCATTGTACTATGCTGATTGGGTGGTTGGTCTTCCATTTGGGATTCTTCATCACTCCACTTCTGGGATGGACTTATAATGTATTTCGGCCATCGTATGACCCCTCTGACCTCACACATTAGGGGGCATCTGTTATAGCTGATTTTACCACACCAGGTGAATCACACTTGTATGGCCTTCCCCTATCCCTCTGTAGACTCCTTAGACCCCTTGGACCATTTTTTGTCCTTTGATTATTCCTAGACCATCCCTAAAAACATGTGAAAATTGCTATACATGACTTTTAAACCCCTTATCTCGTATATACGTGGGTTTGACCCCTAAAACTGTGTACATCGGGATGTGTACAAAAATCCAAATCCTTTTGGAGTTTTCCTTGACATGGATCTGACTCACTTGTCTCCTGGCCTTCCATATGCCTTGAGATTGCTCAGATTCGACCTTTCATTACCCCATTGAAAAGCTATATAAGGAACCCTTTGGATACATTGAAGGCATAAGAGAATTGAGAGCAAAGAAACTATAGTCCATTGTTGCCAAAACTTGTGCTTGAGTCTGCATCCCTTTGTCCCTTAGAGCACTTTGGTGTTCTTCCCAAGCTTGTCTTTTGCTTGTGAGATTGCTATTGAGAGATGGAGGATTGAGGTGGTGGAGGCCCAAGTGGGGGATTCAGTTTCTTCGATTCGCATACGTGTTGACAGAGGTTGTATTCATTGTAATCTATGATTTTATATTAATATAAATATCTTTTCCTATCCAATAATGTATGTTTGAATGAATATTTTATCCATGGATGATTTAAAATGCTTATACATTGTTGATTATATATGCTAGAGTAGATCTAACACCAATATATATAGTATTGTTGCCTTGTTTACTTGTTGTTGAGGAAGTGATTCAACAATTTAAGCTGAAGTGGAAAGCTCAATGGGGATCTACTTCAACTATCCGAAATAAGGTACGAGGTCTGATCCTTTAGTGTTAGATATTTGATTTCTCTTGCATATTGGAAAGGATTGATTTCTGGAGTCAAGTTGTCTATTGTGGTACCCCAAGCCATAGGAATTTCTCTCTGTAACACCTGGTCTATCACCCTAGTAGTCATTCCTCTTTGTAGTGCTATAGCCCATTCTCTTCTCTCTTCCCTTCTTTTCAACCTCTTCTCTCTTTCTACTTTCTGTAAATCCGTCGTACCTTTGTGTGTCATTGTTCGTTCGATTTCCTTTTTAGGTTGACTTTTCATTGTTGGTGATGGTATCTCCTTTAGTCAACTAGAATCCTCTTCACTTTACCCTGACATATGACCAGCTACCCCCCCATATCCTACTCGGTGCTTTAGAAAGCTCGGATAGTTCTGTTTACTTGCTTAGGAAATACTCCCACTCCCTTTCAGCAATGAATTTTTCCCACTTTTTATGTTTCTCTGCCCAGTTAGAATTTGGTGGCGGTTCATGTAGTGACGGATGAGGTTCTACAATATGACCCACTCCCTTTTCTATTAGGAATTTGAACAACATGGTCGGTAAGGAGCACAGGAATTGCTCAGTAAGGTCTGTATAGAATCTTTTCTGAACGGTTTCAATCGAAGTTCTTTATTTTATGGCTTGCTCCTCGTAGAATTCATCTTTGATCTTTTAAAACCACTTCGATAGGTTTGTTCGTCCCCCTCGAACCAGTTTCTCTAGCAACTCTTGGTCCTTATTTGCTTTCGGCTTTTTCATCTAGAAGTTTTTTCAAAAGCTGGGGTACCAATTCTACAAACTTCTCATGTGTTTCAGTGAAGAATTTATCCTTCGCCTGAGCAATGGTTAATCTATTTCTCCTTGCGTAATTCTACAAATAATTTGCTATCTTACGCTCCCACCAGTCCTTAATCTTCTATTCTGATATGATCTGCTTATAGTCATTACGTTCAGATATGTACTACCAAAAATGGAACCAATATTGTAATCTCACAAATCACATAAGGTTACCAATAATACACATTGAATCATATAGACGTAACAGACACAAGAGACAAGAACATAGATATGGGGAATAACAGATTATATTATAACCTAAGGGTCCATACATACACAGAACTTAACCGAGTTCTCATCTGGATCAACAGCCTAATATATATGATTTACAAATAGTTACATATAAATACCTATCGATTCTCTCAACTGACACAACCTTACGCGGCCGACCTAATCTCCAATTAGTCGGCTATTCAACTACTTGGCTCATCGACTAGATCCTCCAACACCTGCCAAATCTGAATCAACATAACCTTCCACGTTAATCTTCTGATTCACCTCATACTTGAGCCCATAATCGATTGTACCCTTTAGGTACCTCAGAATATGCTTTGCAGCAATCAAGTGAACATGTCTAGGAACTGTCAGGAACTGGATCAATGTGTTCATAGTAAAGCAAATATCTGGTCTCATATTTGTTAGGTACATCAAGGACCCAATCATCTGACGATACAGCGTAGCATCAACTGACTCTGAAGAAGCATCACTCAATAGCTTCAGGTTTGATGCCATAGGTGTGGACATGGCCTTACAGTCCATCATCCTGAACCTCTTCAGGATCTCTACTGCATACTCCTCTTGTCCCATGGAGATCCCATTTGCATTCTGCCACACCTCCATGCCTAGAAAATAGTGCATCATACCTAAGTCCTTCATCTCAAACTCGGCAGCGAGCTTCCTCTCCATATCAGCAATCAACCCATCTTCACCTGTTACAAATAGTTCATCTACATATAGTAGGAGTATCATTGGGTTCCCTTCCTCAACCTTGTAGTAAAGGTTGGAATCCACTTTACTCTTGGCAAAGCCCAAACTAGTCAGGAAGTTATCAATTCTGTCGTACCATTTCCTGGGTGCCTGTTTTGAACCGTACAAGGCTTTCTTTAATTTACACACATGAGTATCCCTGTCATGTGTCTCAAAACCGAGTGCTTGCTCCACATACACTTCCTCTTCTACTACACCATTCAAGAAAGCAGTCTTGACATCCATCTGGTTTATCTTCCATTTTTTTATTGCAGCCAGAGCAAGTATTGATCTGATGGAAGTGTATCTAGCTATAGGTGCAAAATTTTCTTCATAATCTATTCCTTATTTCTAGGAGAAGCCACAAGCCATAAATCTTGCTTTATATTTCTCTATGCTGCCATCCGCAGCATGCTTGATCTTGTAGATCCACTTGGAAGTTACAACAGACTTCCCCTCTGGTCTTGGAACAACATCCCAGGCATCATTCTTCATGATCGACTGATACTCCTTGATCATAGCATCCTTCCATTCTTTATTCTCTTCTGCTTCTTCATAGTTGGAAGTTTATTTATCAATGATGTCACATAATAGGGCTACATATCCAAAGTAGGACCTAGTTCTCTTCCTCTCTCTATGCATCTCTTCTGGAGCCCCATATCTTTCTGCACCTTGGATAGCCTCTTGTACCCATGTAGGTTTCCTCTTGTGAGGATTCTTCTCTTGGGGTGGACCTATAGGTTCCTAGGGTTCTTCTATTTCTCGATCTTCTTCTTGAGCTGCATCGTTCATAGTTGTATCTTGAATTCTAGGTACTTCTGTTTCTTCATGGTCTTCAACAGATCTCTTTCTGGAATTGATGTAAGCTAAGTCTTTGTCAAATGTTATGTCCCTACTGATGTCGATCTTCTTGAATCCTAGGAAAAATATTCTGTAAGCCTTCGAGCTTTCACTATATCCCACAAATATACCCGTCTTTCCTAAAGGATCTAACTTTGTACTCTTTTCTTTTGGAATGTGTATGTACACTGAACAACCAAATATTCTGAGATGACTGACTTCTGGTTTCTTTCCAGAGAAAAATTCTTTAGGTGTCTTGTTCTCAAGTACTCTATGCGGAGTACGGTTCTATACATACACAGCTGTCCTAGTAACTTATGCCCATAGATGCATGGGAAGATCTCGATCAATGAAGCATTTCCCTTGCAACTTCCATAATTGTTCTATTCTTTCTTTCTGCAACCCCATTCTATTGTGGATTGTATGGAGTGGTCAACTCCCTCTTAATCCCTGAATCTCTACATAATTATTTGAATTCATTGGATATGAATTCTCCACCATTGTCTGATCGAAAGGTCTTGATTTTATTTTCTGTGTGGTTCTCGACCAAGGCTTTGAACCCTTTAAACTTGTTGAATACTTCATCTTTTGTTTTTCAAGAAGTATATCCATGTCTTCCTAGAAAAATCATCAATGAAAGAAACATAGTATACATGTCCACTCAATGAACTGGATGACATCGGACCTGTTACCACCTAAGTTGTACTTAGTGGTTTTTTATCAAGTGAGCTTGCTGAACCGAACAAGGATAACTTGTTCGGACTTTAAAATACCTCCAGTCTTGTTTCTGGGAAACTTTGTTGTACTATATCACATGTCCATACCCCCTTGGGGGAGTTGTAATAAATGTTCTAGCATGATAGTGTCTGTAAAAGACTCGGTCTCTTAGACTTTATTTGTCAATCCAATCAGCCCAGGGTGTTTTTTCCTTGGTTATTATTGGTTGTTGAATAAACGACTGATAATTTCTAAGTTTTTCACTCAATACCTCCAAAGTTAGGGTGGTTGGCTTGGCATTTAGGCCTATTGAGGTTATTAGAGTCTATGTGTCAATGTATAAACATGCTAGGCATTATGGTTGAGTCATATGAACATGTCTAAGTCCCCCTAGGTTTTTTAAATTTTTAATTTTTTCAGTGTTTTTTATTAAAATTTAATTTTTCCAAAACTTCAGCTATTTTTTAATAGTTTAATTGGAAAAATTGGTTTTGTAGTAAAAGTGGGATCGGATGTCAGATTCAGTCATGTAGGTGCTCATTTTCAAGCTAAGAGCACCCAGTAAACCTATAGACCCACTATTTCCTAGTTTTGAGTGATTTTCCATCACTCGGGTCAGAAAGCCCCAAAAAATCATTTATTGATTATTTTAATTAATAAATTGATGAATAATGGAGCAAATCCAAAATCCTAGATCAATGGATTCTTGTTAGAATAATCAACCCATAGTATTACCCACTTAGACATTATTTCATTTATTTTGTCTTATTTGCCTAGTCCATGAGTCCCACCATGTGCAAGTAGCTAATTGCCTATCCATAGAGGTCAAAATTGCCATTATTGACTCATGGAGCGCTTTGGAAAGTCCTAGGAATCAAATCTGCTTTATTCCTGGCCTCCTAGGCGCCCTTCTGCTTTTTCTGCTTTGTTGACTGCTTTTCCAGCTTTTAAAGCACATAAGGAAAGCTAGACTAGGTGAGGTGAACC
>LPNX010189695.1:125732-135783 GCA_001517045.1 Pseudotsuga menziesii
TTCTCAACTGATTTGATTGAAATCAGTCTCATCGGCACCAAATTGACTAGATCTGACAAATCCTTAACTGAAGGACATGATCTAGATAGATCCAGAGTTGAACTTCAGCCTCCTTTATGGGGAATTGCGCCCTCTCTCTCCTCCACGCATGTGGGCTCTTCTGGAAGCTCTGTGGTTGATGTGTCAGTCAGCAGGTTGATGTGTCAGCTCAATTAAGCCCTCAATTGACAAGTAGACTCAGTGGAAGCTCACTTCAACTTCAAATCAGGCATTGATGGACTCTCCTTCAGCTGCAATGGTCTATCTCCTTAGGATTTGTGCCCCCCTGGGCTGGATCTCCTATTTTTTGTATAAATAAGGCTTAGATCACCTCTTCCAAGCTAGTTAGAACTGGGATTGAGGTGTTGTTGATATTGTACTATTGTTATTGTTCATTTGAAATAAAGAGAAGCTTTGGAGGCAAGACAGTGTCATGTCATTGTATGTGTGGATGAGCATTGCCATGTTTTACTGAGGTAACCTGTATCTATGTTCATAAATTGTTGATTGTTTGTGGATTCATTGCTAAGATTGATAATAAGCTTATTATAATATTGATAGGAAAGGAGCTTTTCAATAATTTTATGCCGCCATCTCTTTCCTTTGATGCATGTTTAGAGATCTAGATTCAGGATGTTTTATAAGTTTATATGCATGTGATTCTGAAATCTCTATGTATGTATTAACCGGATCTCACAAGTATTTTTGCAAGTATTTGGATTCAGTTGCAGGTTCCTAGATTGGAGAGGATGTTGATCTAGTTTTATTCTTCACTCTCTTCAAAACCATTCAAAGGCATATTCCCTCGACATTCCACCTGAAAGCTCCATGGTGGATCTTCAAGGCTACCAGCACTCTTCCTCTCTCTTCCTCCTTATAAAAATCCAAATCTTAACTAGTTACTTTGGTTGCAAGCTTTGTTATAATTTAGATATTTCATATTAAATTAAAAAATTACATAGATATACTATTTCAAAGATCATATTCTAGATCTCATTTCCGAAAAGTATCATTAAGCATTATAGATCTTAGCTTAGGGAAATCGTCTGTTTTGCATGGCAATTTAAAGAGAATCCGTAGGTTGCATTCTCTAGATTTCATTTTCTGTTTTAAAAAAATTAAATCCAGAAATCAGTGCATATTTCATTGGCTGCACAAACAGAAAGCCAAGATCCCAAGGAAGGCTTGCTTTCCTTGGTTCCTTTTTCATCGGTTTAGCTAGTTTTAACTTAGTTTTTTTTTAGTTAAAGTAGGCTGACCCAAAGGTACTCTTAAAGTGATTTTGGGAATATTTCATTCTAACATTATCACTGTATTTTAGAAGGCATAACAGAAATAAGAGAATCTACTGTTTGAAAGCATCCTCGGGATCGTTCAAATCCCCCAAGGGGTCTCCCCTTTGACTGAAATCTTAAAATTTTGGAAAAGTTGTAACATATTGGTTTCATCCCGTATAAGGACCAAGAGGATTTTGATATTTCAATTTTCTAATAATGTAACCAATAATAATAAAAGGAAATATTTTTTGAGTAGGCTCTTTCGAGCCCGCTCCCCATCCCCCCAGGGGGGATCCGCGTCTGTTTCACTTTTTTTGCATTTTTCCCTTTTCTTCTATTCTAGTTTAGTATTGACTTGTAGGATTGTATACTTTGATTATATTTTGAATTATTCCATATTTTCAATTCAAAAGTAATCATACTACTTACCCCACGACTTCCCGATTGACCCGCAAAGGGAAAGAGATGCGTGGTAGGACTAATTAGAAAATCGGTGTTGTGTATCTATGATTCTATTTTTAATTTATTATTTTGATAATAATAATAAAATCAACCCCTCCTTGATTCCCCGATTGAGGTCCGCTTGGACCGAAAGAGGTTCCTGGAGGGTTTTCCTTTTAATAAGAACACCTCTTTTAAAATTTACTAAAAATAACGAAGACTCCAGTGTGTATGCTCTGTACTTGGTTGCGGTTCGTCAAATCAATCAAGCTGCATCAATAGCACTTGAGTGACTAGATTAATTATTCCACCTCCCAAATTGACAAACCATCAGGCGAAAATCCAACGCCTCGAACAAACTGTAAGCGATGGAAAAATACCCAAAGGAGTGGAAAAAACTGGAAAGTGACCTCGAGGCACCAATCTCTGTCAGACCCTGACGGGTACATTATGAACAATAGTCTTCAAGACTTCATTCCAGCCCACAAACCACCTTTCAGGTAGCCATGAAAGCTCACTTTTGGACATACTCCAAGTACCCCTCGGGTATATCTGGAGTCCCCTTTTCGCCTAATTTAATTCATTCGCATTCCACATTAATTTAAAATCTACCAAGATACATTTGCAAAACATTCATTCAAGCGCATGCAATCACATTATTTTCTCTGTTGACTCCATTTAAGGCACTGGTGATTTACTTGGATCAATTCTTTCAATTATATATATATTGAGTGTCATTATTGTGCTTATCTGCTTTAAATCTTGCATCGTGTTATATTTTTTTCCACTGGTTAATTTCAAAACTCCTAAACAACTTAATCAATATAACACCATCACACTAAGTAATTAGCCTTAGTAATTTAATAGGGCCTACCCCCCTTGGCTTCATTAGGATTTAGCCTGAACAGAGGAGTCAAGAACAAGGTGATAGCCTTGACTCAAGACTTGCCCCCAAGGACACACCGAGTGGCTTGAAGATTTCTGCCATGTAACCTAGGTGTGTGAAAGGATGCAATAGGACTGCATACATCGGAGTGGATGATTTCCAATATTACTTTTTCCTTGCTCTCACTATTTGGAAATGTCTTCTTTGTGTTATTTCCTTTCACACATCCTTTGCAGACACCATCATGTTTTGCTTGAATTTCTAGAAGACCTTCAACAGTTTTGCTTGCAAGTGGTAGTGCTCTATAGTGCACATGTGCAAGCCTTTTGTGCCAAAGTTCATTTGTCTCTACTGAGTCATGGACCAAGGCTTGTTATGGTTGGTCATTTAGCTTGTATAGTCCTCCCTCTTGGTCCCCAATCACAACTGCATCATCTATGGTCTTTCCCTTTGGCCACATAAGAACTTGGCCATCTACAAATGCAACCCTCATGCCTTTTGCATCCAATGCAGAGATGGAGAGGAGGTTCTTCTTTAGTCCTGGTACAAACAAGACATCCTTCATCTTCATAGATTTTCCAGAGTCTAACTTGTAGGAGGATTCACCACTACCTTTTATTGGGTATTGGTAGTCATCCCAAGTTTCACCTTGTGGGGTGACTCATGTTCTAATAATTTCACAAATGATTCTTTGAATCCCGTCATATGCTTGGAAGCCCCACTATCGATAAGCCAATCCTTGCTCCCATGTGTGACAGTTCTCATGAGGGAAGAAATCAAAACATACTCTTCATCACTTGAAGAATATTCACTTTCTTGTTTGACTCTCTTCTTGAAAGGTCCATCATCCTCTGCAACATGAGCATGATGTCTTCTCTTGTAGTTATTCTTCTTTTTGAGAGCCACCTTTTCTTCTAGGACAATCTTTGGCAAAGTGTCCTTTTTCATCACATGTATAGCATATGAATTTAGATATATCTCTTGTAGATCTTCTAGTGTTATCTTTCTAGTGAGAGTGCTTACCTCGGTGATAGTCTGTTCTACTTTTCTTGGAGTGTTATGTGATAGCTTGATCTTCACTTTCCATCTTCTCTTCTCGAGCTACTATTTAATCTTTTCTTGTGAGCATTCCTCCCACAGTCTACTGAAGGTGACTCTCTTTCTTATAGCACAAATCCCTTGAATGAAAGAGTCCCACGACCTAGGGAGACCATTCAAGGTGGTCATCACAATTACTGCATTATCCACTTCTTCATCCATTGCTTCAAGTTGTTCTTTGATTTGGGAGACCCTTGTAAAGTATGACTGTATGGTCTCCGCATTCTGGATCTTCACATTCTTCAATTGGTTCCTCAAAGTCATCTTCTGATTTATGTTCTTCCCTTCAAATATCTTTTCCAGGGCATCAAACATTGCTTTATGTGTCTTTAGGGAGGTCACTTGGGGTACGAGGTGATCCTTGATTGAATCAGCAATAATCCTCTTAGCCATGACCAATTTATTTTTGTGTAAGGCTTTAGCCTCATCTCCCTCTGGAACTAGAACCTCTTCACTGATGTAAGAGTCCAACTCATTTTCTTCCAGGACCAAGGAGATCCTATACTTTCAGGCTCGAAAGTTATCAGCTCCCTCAAGCTTCTCATCAAGCTTGGTGTGATGAGACATCTTAACTGAGAACCTCAAATGGAAATACAAAAGATTTAGATCTTACCAATTTGAGAAGCTGAAAACTGGATTTGGAGGTGATCTTTTGCAGTGCTGGTTTTCTGGTTCCATGGTAAATTAGGGTTTGACTTTCCCAGAGTTCTACTCAACCAAAAACCTTGATTTTTGTCTATAAACTTTGATTTTGAGGAGGAGAGAAAATTAATCCTGGCATGGGCTCACTCAAAAATTCCTCTTTGATGAAAATCCCTAATTTCTCGATGCAGTGGCAGGTCAAAAACTAAAAGTGCTCAGAATCATATTCTGCTTCAACAGAAAGATGCGCCCTTCAAAGGAGATTCAGCCTAGCCTCCTTTTGTTGATGGATTGTGGAGAGAGACCCAAAAATTAAGACACCCTAGCTTTCGCAGCTGCACAGTGTCTTCTTCTTAGGTTAGCTTTGATACCATGTTAGATTTTTATCATTTAAGCAATATGATCTTAGGATATTATCTAAGAGAATAACATACACAGCAATCAATCACAAGAGATAATAGACACAAATATTTTCCTCGGGGAAACCATAAAGGAGAAAACCTTGCAACTTCCTCAGAGATAGAATGAGCACCAATGGCAGCAGTAAAACCCAAAGATAAAATATGATCTCCAACAGATGTTCTCTCTCTCACTTGAGCGAGCTTCTTCTCTCTCACCTATGCGCTATAGCTGGGTGAGTGTTTGTCCTAAATAGAGAGGCTCACTCTCTATTTATACTCTTGCTTTCACTTAATATTTGACTCGGTTATGTAGGCTCGAGTAACCACAACTAGGGTACTAATGACCCGACTTACAACGGAGGCGACTTCGTCATGACTTTTAGTAATTCTCCTGATAACATCGGGGTACAAAGAAATACAATTGATTCTCCTTATAGGAGCATCGAGGATCAATGAAATACACAATATATATGTAAGTGAATACATTCTAAAGTTACAAATACATCAACACCGAAAGGCGTGACTTTCCTCCCACAGCACAGTCATTGCTTTTTCTTGCCTCAAAAGCGACCCAGTCACTACTGTGTGGTCTGCTAATGCGACCCAGTCACCACTGCCCAGCAGTCAGAAGCGGCCTATATAATTTTGAACCATTTTTCCATTTGTTTTGTCTGTTTAAACAGCCCACTCACCACGGGTTGATTGTCACATGCAATCTTCCTTTTTTTATGTTAGTTTCTGCAAGTTATATTATGTTTTTCATTATTAAAACATTGGAAATTAACAGTCTTATTCGGCTCTTCCTCCTCTACTCAGTCATCACACTTCGGGGTCTTCTGAGATAAGACAGGGGGTTGAGTAAGCTTAGTAATAGGAATCTATTTTTTTCATTTTTCTTTCCCATTAAAAACAAGTGACCTTGGAAGATAGAGGGAGTGGAAACCTTTGGGGGTTTCACGGCATTCGCGCCCTCCCTGTTGAGTGTCGGGAATTTGAGGAGTGACCTGTGGATCTACGGGTGGAATTGTTTCCACTTTTTTGAGATCCCGGCACTCTTTCTTGGATTTGAGGGGTAGTCACACTACTCATTCACAACAAGTTACAGTTAGTTTTCCATCATTACAGTTTATATTGCACTTTGGTTTTGGTTCATTTTTCAACTCTGTTTTGATCCAATCCCTTTGCTTGATCCGTTCAGAGAAACCAATTTTATTTGATCCAACAAAACTCAGTTCATGACCCTGAGTGAACCATAAAAGTAACCAATTTACTTAATCAAATCTTGAGGTTTGAGGACATAAGTCTCAACCACCATAACTATGGGAATTGCTTGGGATTTTCCCTAAAACTCATTGTGAGGAGTACCATAGTAACCCCAAATTAGCTGGCCAACGAGAGAAATTGCTAAGCAAAATGGGCAATGACCCCTTCTGATTGACTAGAAACACCCTTGTGAGGAAAAATCCAAGCATTGTCTTCTAGCAATCTTGGTGGTCAAGTGACCACCTGTGAACCAATAGGAAGCCATTTAAACCGGGGTCCAAAATTCATTACTAGTTACTACCATTAAGCCACCATTGATCCACCACGCTCTTCCTCATGCCTTGGGGGGGATCCCCCTTAGTTTGGGTCTTTAGACCATCACCGTCGAGGCCCTCCTCGACAACCCTCCTCACCTTCAGAAGGTCACACGGCCTCTGATTCTAACTCAGATTCCTATCAATCCGAGCTAAACATGTTCACTGCATCGTCTATCCCCATGGCTGGCATAAATCCTGATCCTTTCTTTGGAGGGGTGGTTGGCAGCGGACCCATGTCCCTGCCTCACATCATTACCAACATCCATGCCAGCGGTCCCAGTACCACTATGCATGTTGTTGTGAGTATGCTACCCATTAGTGGAGGCCCCACACCTACTCCTATCATTCCCATAGTACCACCTTTCATACCTGGGGGTAGCGACCCTTTCGTGACCATCCCAAATATCCCCGTTATGGGAAGTCAAACGTAGGTACCCCTATTCATGCATGGACACCATACTCCAGCAAACTCCAGTGCCATCATTGGTCCCTCCCACAACAACATGGGTTCTAACCTCCCATTCATGGCTCGCCTCAACTTACCTGATTTGGCCAGGTTAACCAATGACCCAATTAGCCATCAACCCCATTAGCTTCCCATGCCAACCAAACTCCCGTCAGACATTCCAAATTTTGAAGGGAAGGCAGGTGAGTGCCCCCAAAACCACATTATGTCATTTCATCTATGGTGCTCGTCAAACAGCATTGTAGACAATTCAATCAGACTTAGGTTGTTCCAGTGCACCCTCACAGGCGCTGCAACCAAATGGTATATTGAGCTACCTCAAGCCTCTTACCTTGAATTCAATTCCCTAGCCTTCATGCTCCTACAATACTTCCAACTCCTTGTCAGATATGACAAGGGCATTGATATCTTGTTGTCTTGCCACCAAAACACTGCTACCCACATAACCGACCACATCCACGAGTGGCAGCAACATCGTAGCCTATGCAAGGTTCATCTTGATGAGAGGATCTTTCCTGATTAGTTCTTAAAAACCTTGCTATGACCCATAGCCAAGGATGTCGCCTTTGAATGTCCCCAATCCGAGGAAGAGGCCATATTGAAGGCCCAACAGTTTGATTTGATTTTTTCATAGTTTGGATACCTATACACCATCATACCAGACGCTCCCCATGCTGGAACCTCCCACTGTGATACACCGGGGGCATCTCCTAACACCCACAGTACTATGCGGCACAACCTTTAATGCCACTACACCCAAGCAACACCCTTAGTGTTGTAAAACCAAACCAAATACCTGATTATTCAATGATGATGGCTCAATTAGGAGCCACAACCTCTTACATGCAGCCTGCGCCACACCAGCATGCCCATGTGCCGACTTGGCTAGCACAGCTGTATTCGGGACCAATGACCAGATTCGTAGCCCCTCCAGCTCCTCCGGCCTTCTATGTGCCACCCATGCAAGCTGCTTCGGCCCTTGCCCTAGCTCCTTCAGCGTCAACAGGACAAGTTTTTTCTCAGAAAAATCTTCCCAACCAACCAGCCCCCATTAACTAAAAAGGGCAAGGTAAGAAAAACCATGAAAGGAACCGAGGTAACAACCAACCACAAGGAGGTGACCAACAGCCAAATCCCCCTAACAACAATGGCGCCAACCTGCTGGCTCAAAACCCCTATAATCCTAATCGATCGGGATGAAACATTCTGTTACGGACCAACCACCCATGCAACTTATGCAACGTCTATGGTCACTATACCCATGAATGCCCTCATATGGACTGTGTCAAGCAGTTTCTCCATAACAAGGCTCAATGCGACACTAACGCGGCAACCCAGGATCAACCCAACCCAACACCACCAGGTCCTCCACCTATGGTGCTCTAAAACCTACTACCACTCCAAGGATTGGTTGTTACCACACCTTTTCCCCCACCTGCACTCACAGCCCCCGTCGGGGCCCTGCCTACAGAGACAGGTTTCCATCACTTGCTGGAAATGACAACTGAAGAATTCAACCTGCACACTAGATGCAATTGGTACGGATCCACTACTGAAACCAATGACCCATCAACAGCATCCACATCCAACAGAACCAACATACCCCTTCACCTACCCACACCCCCCATTGATGGGGAAGCCATAGGTCTGCGATTCCCCCTACGGTATATCACTAACAGTGCCACGGGTAGAGCCACTTTGAATTATAGCATCCTTGATGACTTGGCCCAATCACCTATGGCCATGTCCACTCTAGAAGTGCTAAAAACATGCCCACCGCAACAAAAAGCATTGTTATCCGCACTAGGTGTCATGGACCCCTCTGATTATTGATTGATCACTTTTGATTTGGACAACGGAGAACCAAGAATGCCATCGACCATTTCCTTCCATATTCTAGTATCAGTTCGGAACTTGGTTGTACATCAATGTATCATCGATGAAGGGGCCTCTACCTGTGTCATGTCGACATTTGTCTGGTAGAAACTCAGGTCCCCTACCCTCTAGCCATCAACCACTTCCCTTTATGCCTATGATGGTTGCTCCAAAAAATCCCAAGGCATTCTTGTTGGGCAAGGAAAAGTGCACAAGGAAGAATATGTCATGCAAGCGCAATAGGAAAAGCAGGTGCGCGATGGAGGAAAAGCGCGTAAAGGAAGAAGCGCGGAGCAGAGGAAGTTGTGATGAGGGAAAGCACATCCAGAATCGGTGGAAGAGGCGAGTAGAAGAGTTAAAGAAGAATAGGTACAAACTGATAGAAGACTGCAAAAGGACGAACCGGAAAAAGGCTAAAGGATAGTTTTGCAGCTAGTTATGACCTATACAGAAGGCTGAAAGACATTTTCATGGCTAGTTATGGCTGTGGTTAATGTCATGCGGGACTTTTGCAGCCAGTTTGGCCTTTTAATAATGTAATTGTAGATATTTTGTAGCCATTTGAGTCTGTAATAACTGAGTAGTACTCAATTGACCCTATGCGGTCTTGTAAATACTATAAATATATTTAATAAGTAGATTCAGTTAGACTTTGTTATATTTTTATAGTCTCGTTCGGTAAGTTAGAAAGTAAGTCCGTTAGCTTCAGTATTGTTCAGTGACTCTGAGAGGAGTCTAGTAGAAGTAGAAGGTTTTTGAGTCATGGATCTTGAGATGAGTGCGTAGACCGTGCTACCACCTAAGTTGTACTTAGTGGTTTTTTATCAAGTGAGCCTGGTGAACAGGACAAGGATAACTTGTTTGGACTGCAAAATACCTTTGGAAGTACTTTTGGGAAGTGCTTGTTGTACTATATCACATGTTCATACCCCATGGGGGAATTGTAATAAATGTTCTAGCATGATAGTGTCTGTAAAAGACTCAGTCTCTTAGACTTCATTTGACAATCCAATCAGCCCAGGGTGTTTTTTCCCTTGGTTATTATTGGTTGTTGAACAAACGACTGATAATTTCTGAGTTTTTCACTCCATACCTCCAAAGTTAGGGTGGTCGGCTTGGAATTTAGGCCTATTGAGGTTATTAGAGTCTATGTGTCAATGTATAAACATGCTAGACATCTTTTTTGAGTCATATGAACATGTCTAAGCCCCCCTAGGTGTTTTTCAATTTTTCAATTTTTCAGTTTTTTCAGTGTTTTTATTAAAATTTAATTTTTCCAAAACTTAGGCTATTTTTTAATAGTTTAATTGGAAAATTTGATTTTGTAATAAAAGTGGGCCAAATAA
>LPNX010189695.1:138377-175694 GCA_001517045.1 Pseudotsuga menziesii
ACATGACCCAGGTGTGTGAAAGGTGGCAATAGACTGCTAGTAGTAGAAGTAATCTGCAGCTGAGTGCACAGACCACTAGTAGTAGAAGTTATCTGCAGCTAAGTGCACAAACAGTAAAGTAGAAGAGTCGATCCAGGTTGTGTGCAGATCAGTAGGAGTAGATAGAAGAATAAACTAGAGAGCATGAGAGCAAGAAGAGATTGAGTCAAATAGACATATCTTAAGAACAGTCTGCATGTCGTAGACTGCAAGGTGCTACATATATTTCTCATGGCAGATGAAGAGAACCTTAGTGGTTTTTCCAAAATGGGTTTCCATGTTAATTCCCTGTGTCGAATGGATGGATGTTGTTGAAAGATTGAATGATTATGTGAATGTTTGCTTACTTTGCATAGTTTATGGTTATTGTTGAATGTATGTCACAATATTACCAGTTAGTGAATGAATGAATGTTAATAAATCATCAACATGATATGTATGAGTTCATGGTAAAGCTGCTAAGTTATAATATAAGTCACACACTATCGGTCAAATATAAGGAATCAGTTATGTCTCACCGTTGCGCCAGTTGTTGAGTGGTTAAGGATAAGTTTGTGTCATGCGTTAGTTGTGGCACACAGCTGCACCTCTGTCGCACAGCAATAGACTCCATCCTCATATCTCTATCGAGCGCCTTGGTCACACCCAATGGACTGTACTTCCCTTGCCAACTGCAGAAACATGGTTTTGGCAGTTACACATTAATATATATCGGGTGATACTGCGCCTACCTCGCGGGTGTTATCGACTGAGCTTGCTCTGTCAGGAAGATGTCTTTTGGTGTCTTGTTGGTATTGTGTTATTTTTGAACGGCGGTTCAAGACAAGAAGGGGAAAGAGACCAACAAATGGTTCCATTGTCAAGACCTGTAATCATTTGAGTCAAGGAAAATGTTGTGGCATCCGACAAAGAAATAAATAGAGGACTAGCTAGATTCTAAGATGCTATCCTTTGCACAAGAAGAGAGCACAGGATCACGGTTGAGCGTAGAAAACTGGGTGGACGAGTACATATATTTAGAAATTCATGAGATCTTCTTTGCAGAGTTCCCCATTGTGCTGCATGAGTGGTTTTCAAGGTTGGCAACTCAGCAAACAAATTTCCAGAGAAGGGGAAGCGGTTGAGTGGATTGATCGGTTGGTTCGTGAGATAACCAGTGTAAGTAACACCATCTCTAGAGCTATTGACTTTTAGGTTGAAAGTATTCCGCAAGGGTATATAGCTGAGTTTGCATTAGATACTATAACCTATTAACCTCATATAGTGAGGCTAAAAGAAATTTTCTCCAAGGACCCCGAAGAAGATATTTGTTATCTATCAGTACATGGATCAAGATGATCATTTATGAGAAGGGCATTCTGCAATTAAGTAGTTAAGTCGCGCAACTAGGAAGAAGGCTATGTCGTAGATGACCTATCAAGACAACAGAAAATGGTGAGGTGAGATGCTCCCAGGAAGTACAGAACCTGAACTAGAAGTTGTAGTCCTAAGAAGTGGAAGGAGATTCAAATCACAAAAAAGAAGAAAGACAGAGGAAGGTTAACGAGCTCCTAGTCTGTTCGAGGAAAGTGAGCATGAACTTCAGTCACAGCTGGACGAAGGGTCTTGCGACAAAGAGGAGAAATATAACCTAATTTCAGAGGGACAGAGGAGTACAAATATCCTATGGAGACACCAAGATCAGGGTGTGACTACATCACACCAAGAGTATCGCCAAAGTTAAGGTCTAGAGCCTCATCTCCTGAAAGATTTGTTAATATTGATAGTGTTAGTACTGTGACTAGCGTGCAGGAGGGTACACCTCCACTAAATTCATCAAATAACCTTGATGCTAACTCAATGGTCGTCCATGATATCTAGTTACCCATGTTCAATGGGAATGGAGCAAAGGATCCAGAGCAGCATTGGTTCCTCTGTGAAATTGTTTGGATGGTTCGCATAGTTCACAAAGCAGACCTAAGGAAAGCGCAGATGATCATGACTATGAGGGGTTGTGCGTTGGATTGGTTTATGAATTTCTACATAATACCACCAAGAGCGCCACGGAAAACCCTTGAATACATACGGATCACGATGATTTCTAAGTTCAGAAAACCTAAATCTGAGTCACATTGTATTACCGAAATCAAGGAGATAAAACATTCATTGGCAGAGTCAGTATGGGACTTTGACCAGCAGTTTAAAACCTTGATGGTGAAAGTAAGTTTCCAAATGTCGAATGTACAGTAGAAATAGTGTATGGTAAAGAAGCCATTCTTCCCCCCAACATCATGCTACCCTCTTCCATAATAGCTCAAGAGTCCAGAGGGTCGGATGATGAAGTTTTGCAAATAAGGATATACAATCTCCTAAAAGCAGAAGAGGCTAGATCTAAAGCCAGGGAACGCTTTAGGAAATAGAAAGAGTTAGTAAAGAGATGGTTCGACAAACATAAAGCTGGAACAAAAGACTTTGAAGTAGGAGACTTAGTCCTCAAATGGGATCACCCCCATGATGAGAAAGGAAAGCACACTAAATTCTAGCAGTTGTGGGTAGGCCCTTATCAGATAGCGGCAAAGCTTGGCCCTTCGACTTATAAGTTGCAAGATCTGCAAGGATGGGAAGAGAACTTACCAGTAAATGGTTTGGTTCTCAAGCTGTATTTTTCCTGAGTTTGTTTGGAATATTTTGTCTTGTATATAAATAATATGTTTGGTTGTCTTTTGAGTCATGTTTTCCAGTTTGTTTTAGTTTGAGTTTTCTTGGTTTCAATAAAGGGAATGAGCCTGCGGCTGCATGGAGAACATCAAAATGTTTGGGAATGATAAACATCTTGGGTCTTAGACTGTGTGTTGCTAAAATAACTTCTTCCAGTTTAGCAGTTTTCTCGAGTAATCCCTGTGTGCATTGAAGTCCTGCTTAATCCCTATGAAATAAACCAGATTCGAAGAGTCCGGAATACTATGTTGAGGCTCCATTCACGTCACACTTAAAATGTTCTAAGGAGCAACAGCAGAGGACCCATGGAAAGGAGCAAGGTGAACAGTATATTAAATATAAATGATCCCATGCCAAGAAATGAATGCCAAAAGGCAAATAAGAATAATAAAAAAAAACTCCTATGAAGGCATCATGCATCAAAGCAGATGTTGAATCATAAGTACTAAATTGTCGAAATATCCTCTCCGTCTGTGAGCTAAAACATGAAGTACACTGCTCACACAAAAGGACACTATGGGATAGAGGATCCTGAATTAAAACTCAGTAAGAAAGGCATGCAGGAGGACTCACATGAAAAGGGACAAAAGTCCAAAAGCACAAAAAGTGCTAAAATGGCATGGGAACGAGGAACAAACAAATATTTCTGTTTACCATGTGCTACAATCCTGTGGGGTCCAAGCTATCAGCTACCTGAAGACAAAGGTAATAATGAAACTCATCCTATGGCCTCAACAGAGTTTTCTGGACTTGAAAATCTTGGTTTCCACTCCCCCAAATGGGACTATTATCAATGATTGAAGGTACACACTTTCGGCATGTGAGAAATCCAGATAGCTGGAAGAATTCAATAGGATTCATTTGTTGTTAAACGGTCTGTCACTCAAAGATTAATCACCTAGAGATCTAGGTTCACCCGGTAATCGCCAATTGTTGCAGCTGCAACCATTCTCCCCAAATTTCTTAAATTTTGGGCCCCTCCTCATGATTTTGCATTTGTTTTAATCGTTGGATCCTTTGAGTTTTGGTCGTGTTTTAATTTTAGATGATTGTAAAAGCTTAACTCTCGCCCAAGGTTTGAATTTTGATTGCGTTTGGAATTTATGGCGAGTAGCAGATTCTAAGTTTGTTTCGCTTGTTGATCGAACCAAGTGTTCTTTATTGTGGGTCACCGTTGCGGAGGTATAACAGGTTTCTGTCCATTGTTCAGTTTGAGAATCTGTCCAAAACACTTAAATCATTTTTATACATCGGGCATTGAAAATATGTTTGATCGGAGGCCATTACCTTTTCGTTTCCGTCGTTACGGCTCTCAAAGCAACTCAGCGCCCGAAGTCCAAAACGCTCCACCAGCCGATGCGTCAGTCTTTAGTCGCTTGCCCATAACTTTTCTTCTTCCACCGTTGTGGCTGGGAAAGCCATTTAGCATCCGATGTAAAATGTCTTCCAACTTCCGATTGAGAGTCTTCCCTCCCTTAGGTCTCATGTCCCTAACCTTTCATTTTCTGTCGTTTCGGCTCTTAAAGCATTTAGCCGTCCGAAGTGAAAAGCACTCCGCTGCCGATGCGTGTTGATTTTTCGTCGCGTGCCCGTGGTTGTGCCCCTTCCGTCGTTGCGGCTGGGAAAACCATTTGGCTTCCGAATGTCATTATCCTTCCAATTTGCGATTGAGTTTTCCTGCCCATCGTCGCTTGCCTGTAGCCTTTCATTTTCTGCTGTTGCGGCTAGGCAAATCTTTTGTGCTTCCGATGTTATTATCCTCCGACTGTCGATTGAAGATTTTTTCCCGCCCTCGGTTCTTTTACCCATAACCTCTCTATCTTCCGTCGTTGCGTCTGGGGTGGGATTTTTAGCTCCCGATATCTGCGCTCTGAGCATCCAATGATTGCAAACCTGTAGATAAACGAAGTAGTGGTGCACCTGGTCATTTCCGGTGGATTAGCTGGTTTTAGTTGTTTTTATTTGATGTTTTTCTTAGAATGTAAACCCCATGAATGATACACTTTGATGGATCGCAGGTGGACTTGAAGGACTTTTCCGGTAAACGTAGCATGAAGGCACATCTAGGCAGTTTTGGAAAAAGTCAAACCGTGGTCCTCAGGACCGAAGAAAAGGACAAAATGAATGACGGCAGAGGCACAGACTAGGAAGATATATCAGTTACTAATCAGAAGATGAATGTTCACAGAAAATAAAATGGGAAGACAAAGCGGCCTGAAGAAGAATCTGAAACGTTCGAGGGACTGGAAAGTCACACGCTTGGGGGCATCCCAAACGATCTGCTGTGTAGTTTAAATATTGTAAATATAGGACTTAGAAAGGACTTTTTCCCTGGAAAAACTTGTAAACCATTTGCTTGTAAGAGGAACTATTTCATTTTACAATCAGAAACTGCAACTTTTGCCTGTTGGAGGAAGCGAAATGTGGAATGTATCAATGTGATTAAATGAACAATGTTGAAGGGGAACTATTTCGTTTTCAGTTGTGTTTCATTAACTATGAGAGTGTTTAACTTCTTGAACCTATGTTCTTGTTGAATGCTTTTCAGTATATTTTGTGATTTTTTCCACTGTGAGTAATAAATGTTGTTCATAAAACAATTGGCCAACTGGTTGTTCAAAAATCTGCAATTGTCCATGTGCCTTGAAAGAAGCGTCAGCTATCTGAAACTCTTCATTATGCATGTACAAAATATATTACTCACCAATGAATGACAATCCATCTCCCTAGGGGCAGTTTAGGTAGTTAGTTTATTTTTTTATTGTATGCGATTTGGATGCTTGTGAGCCTTAAGACGAGAGGTAAGAACCTGCGCATCACATTGTGATTGTTCCTTGCATATTTATCACCCTGCATTGTTAATTAGGCACTTGCATATCATACTTAAGTCAAAAAATACAAAAAATACACGGTGGACCTGGCCGCAACCGGTAAATCCTTTATTTTTGTTACTTTGACCTACGGTAGCCGGACCGCAAACCGGACGGATTCCCCATTCCAAACAGTCACGGGCTAGTTGGGAACGTTGACTGGGGAGAATCCCTTACTGTTGTTGCCTGTGAATTTCTAGGCCTCAACAGTTCTGGCACTAGAAGGAGGGCCGCCAGTGTATGGATGGCCGAGGAAACCTGTTTTCCCGATATTATTCCACCGGTAACAGTTCTGAGAGCAGTGGGTTTCATAATCCAATTCCGGAAGAAAGAGAACATCTATATTCTGTTGGCAACGAAATTGTTAATGATATGAGAAGACACACCAGAGCATATGTAAAGAAGATTGGAGGATTTCCAATCATCCCTGAATTACCCAGAAGAGAGTATAAAAAGAAAGATCATCCTGTAGAAGAAGACTTGAGTGTTGGTTGGAGACTAGGAAGAACTTGTAGAAACATCCTTACAAGAAGTTGTACTACCTTTGAACCAAGAAGGCCCAAATACCCCTCACATTTCTCCTGCTCGCACTCCTATTGGCTCACCTCCTCACTCTCCACCTAAACTCATGGCAGGAGTAAATGCTAATCCACCACCTGCTTGGAGAGCCAAATCACTGTTAAACCTGACACCTCCATTACACGACCTACCTCAAGCCTTTGACAAGATGTTTCCCAAGTTCGACCCAAATGAGAAAATACTAGTAGATGATCACCTGTAAAGTTTTTACTTGGAAATTGAAGGATTAAGGGCTGGGGAGTATGAAGATGTAGTCTGCAGACTGTTCCCGCATACCCTTAAAGGAGCTGCAGCATCATGGTACTTTTGGTTGCCTGCTAACTCTATCCCTGATTGGGATACCTTCGAGAGAATTTTCAGTAAGTATGCAACTCAGAAAACTCATGCAGCCCTCATGAAAGGGCTATGCGCCTTGAAGAAAGAAAGAAAGGAAAAGGTGCACAGTTTCACACAAAGGTTTGCAGCCTATCTCAAGATTTTTTCTGAAATGGATAAATCTTCAGACAAAGTTCTGATTGAATATTATACTTCAGCTTTAGGCCCTGATTTGGCCATGTTTTCCAAAGGTAGGGCCAAGCCTACCTTGATGGAAACCTATGAAGAAGCAGAAGTAGTGGAAGCTGAAAGAGAGAGCATTGAAGACTATCCAGAACAGTCAGGAGAGAAAGGTGCGGGAAGAAAAGCCTTATTGTTTACTAAGCCTAAGGAAGAAAAGTCGCCAGATTTGGAAAATATGGCCAAAGTACCTGTTGAGAATGTTGTTGAAGATAGGAATATTGGCACTGAAGAGAATCCTAAGATTATAAAATTATCTAAGATATTGCCTGAAAAAGAGAAGGAAGAATATGTGAAATTAATGAAAAAATACACTGATGTATTTGCTTGGAGTTATGAAGACCTTAAGGAGTATGATACATCTATCATACAGTATACTATTCCTATAAAGCCTGGAGAGAAACCTTTCAAGCAGAAGCTCAGAAGGATAAACCCTAAGTTGATTCCTATTATTGAGAGGGAAATTAAAAAGTTATTTGATGCCAAGATCATTGTCACTCTAAGGTTTTCAAAGTGGGTTGCAAACCTGGTTCCTATTAGAAAAAAGAACGGAGAAATCAGGATGTGTATAGATTTCCGGAACTTGAATAAAGTCTCTATGAAGGATAATTACCCTCTACCAAAGATGGACCATATATTGCAGAAAGTAGTTGGAGCTGAAAGAATTTCAATGTTGGACGGTTTTTCTGGCTATAACCAGATCAAAGTATTACCTGAACATCAAGAAAAAAGTGCCTTTACTACACCTTGGGGTACTTTTATGTATGCAAAGATGCCTTTTGGCTTAATGAATGCAGGAGCTACTTTCCAGTGAGCTATGGACATTGATTTTGCAGGGGAAATCGGGAATTTTTTAGTGATCTACATGGATGATATCACAGTCTATTCAAAATCTGACAGAGAACATCTGCATCATCTAAAGAAATTTTTCATGAAGTGTAGGAAGTTTGGTATATCGTTGAATCCAAAGAAGTCCAATTTTGCTTTGGAAGAAGGAAAGTTGTTGGGCCATATAATATCAAAGGAAGGAATAAAAATTGATCCTGAAAGGGTGAGTTCCATTCTGAAAGTAGGTGAACCCAGGAGTAAAAAAGAGATACAATCATTCTTGGGGCAGGTAAATTTTTTGAGAAGGTTTGTGCCAAGTTTTACTGAGATCTTAATGAATATCACAAATATGTTGAAAAAGGGTCATGAGATAAAATGGAATGCAGAAGCTAGAAAGTCTTTTTGGGAAATCAAGAAAGCAATATCAGAGGCTCCTGTGTTGGTGAGTCCAGATTTTACCAAAGATTTCTCAGTGTTTTCATACGCTTCAGAATATGCTATAGTAGCAGTTTTATTATAGAAAAATGATGGGAATTTGGAACAGCCCATAGCATTTTTTAGCAAAATGTTGAGGGATGGAGAATTGAAATATGACATTATGGAGAAATAAGCTTATGCCTTAGTCAAAGCATTGAAGGATTTTAGAGTGTATATTCTTCATTCACATATAATTGCACATGTTCCAACTGCTACAGTAAAAGGGATTCTGACACAACCAGATCCAGAAGGCAGAAGAGAGAAATGGATTGCTACATTGTTGGAGTACGATATAGAAATCAAACCCACCAAGTTGGTTAAAGGACAAGGATTAGCTAAAATGATGGCTAATTCAAATTGTGAGGCCTTGCAAATTAATTTCCTATTTCACCAAGTTAATCAGTTAGATACAGAAGTGGAAGTAATGGCTGATTTTGTGGTGTCTCCATGGTATTCTGATATTGTATATGTCCTTCGACATTTACAAGCACCAGAAGGATTGAGTAAGTCAAGGGCCCGGTCCATAAAATTGAAAGCTGCTAAGTTTTGTATTTTAAATCAGTATCTTTATTGGAAGGACCTCGGGGGTGTGTTACTAAACTGTCTTTTAGAAAATGAAGCTCAGCATACAGTTAAAGAGTTTCATAAGGGGGATTGTGGAGGACATCATTCTTGGAAAGTGACTGCAAACAAAATTCTAAGAGCAGGCTATTATTGGCCTTCATTATTTTCAGATGTGTATAAAGAAACAAGTAAGTGTCATCAATGCCAAATTTTTTACGAAGAGAGGAAAGTGCTTCCTCTCCCTTTGAATCCAATAACAGTAGAAGCTCCTTTCCAGCAATGGGGTTTAGATTTTATTGGTGAAATAAACCCCAATTCATCGGGACAACACAAATGGATTCTTACAGCTACAGATTATTTTACAAAATGGATTGAAGCTATCCCCACCAGAAGAGCCACTGAAACTGTAATCATGGAATTTCTTGAGGAAAATATATTGGCTCGATTCAGATGCCCCAAAACAATAGTAACAGACAATGCAGCTGCATTCAAATCCATAAAAATGATTGATTTTTGTCACAAGTATCATATAAGCCTCAATCATTCAACTGCCTATTATCCACAGGGAAATGGGTTAGCTGAATCTTCAAATAAAAGCTTAGTAAGGATCATCAGGAAGTTGTTAGAGGATAATAAAAGGTCCTGGCACACCAAGCTCAAGTATGCTCTATGGTCTGACAAGATTAGTACCAAAAGGGCAATTGGCATGTCTCTGTTCCAACTGGTGTATGGAACCGAAGTGGTTTTTCCAGCGTCGCTAGGTGTTCCAGTTATGAGATATTTTCAAGATCAGCAAGAAGAACCAAATCACATGCAAAGGAGAATAAATCAGATTATTGAGCTAGAAGAGTGAAGGAATAAAGCCTATGATAAGGTGTAGTTACATGAAGAAAAAATGAAAAATACTTCTGACAGAAGGATCAAAGAAGAACAATTTCAGATTGATGATTTAGTCCTGAAGTGGGATGCTCCCAAAGAAGACAAACATGGGAAATTTGATCATATGTGGGTAGGTCCTTACGTTGTTGCTGGTTATAGAGGACAAAACGCATTTTTGCTAGAAAATCTGAATGGGGTTCCTTTGGATAGCAACCCTGTCAATGGAAGGTATCTAAAACATTGCATGTCCTAAGGAGGAGGGTAAAATTTGTATTATAGCCTGTAAATATTTATTTTTCTTTACAAAGTCAATATGAAGGGTAGGCCGAAATGTATTTGAAGCCCACGGTGAAGGCCCTAAGATTCAGGAGGCATGCTTTCCCTTTCTAAAAACAAAACATAAATATATCTACGAAAAATAAAAGATGAGTTTTCTGGAAGTTATTGCGAAAAATCAAAAACAGGCACCTGGTATACGAGTTCTTTGATACCTTGCAGGGAGGATATCATCCCCAGATCGAACCAGTTGTTAACAACCATACTTAGCAGAGGCTCGAAAATATCATAGTGAAGAAGAAGTAATGGTCCTTTGTAATACTTTGGTTAAAATTTCATGGTATGGAAGTTTGGCAAGAGGCGAAAAACGATGAGTCATCAAAGAATCTAACGATGCGAAGCGAAAAGATGGAGATCGACGGTTTATATTGTGTCTGCTCTCTAAAAATGCGAGAAGGATAAGTATATCTGGGTGTTTTATGTAATATAGATATCAACGGTTGTCAATCCAGCTTGATGAGATCTATGGTCTATGTAAACCCCGCCTTGTGAACCTGCACGTTCGATAAAACAAAGGAACCCGACGGAATTGGGTACGTGTCGCTTGATCTGACGGTGGGGAAATAAAGGCAAATTACATCAACAATCGTGGATGAATCCAAAGTGGGAACTTGCACGTTTGATAAGACGAAGACGCTCGGTAGAATTGGGTACGTGTCGCTTGATCCAATGGCTGAAAAATAAGGGAAAAATAGATCGACGGTTGCTGATGGATCCGGAACGAAAAGTTGCGTGGTAGTTGGATGTAAAGGGCGGTAGTGGAATAGAAACCACTGTACATGTGGTCGATTGTGGTGCATTCCGAAGGCAAAAGTGGTTTGGTGGAAACCACCTAAGGGAGCCTCCAGAGTGGGGTCCTATAAAAGCAAACTTGACTTATTCGATGATTATTTTATTAGCGTCGGATGATTGAAAGGGACCTGCGTGCTCGTCAACCTTTAACTGTCAATTTCGAACACACGCAGCCATGGTAACAGGTAAGGCTCAAACGCCCATAATTCATCTATCTGGTTACCATTATCGACTGAATTATGGACCAAGAAAAGGAATTGCAAGGGTCTGGTCGTATTTTAGATGACAGGGAAGACTATCTGGTTGATAGGGACCGAGGAGTGTGTGACCCTTTCCTATCCATAGGAAGTGTATCAGTCAGTAAAGATAGGTTTTGGAAATATAATTCACAGGGCAATGATGTCTTAAATGTCTGTAAATCATTTTTATATTATTTTGTTGTCGAACAAACTCTGCATTTTCTCGAGTTCACAGAATGGTGCGCGGTTAATTATTCCCCTTCTCAGAGAGTCATTGTGAGTCAGTCTACATCTCGAATACTCTGTAAAATTAATGCCAAAGTCATCCATGAAAACCTAAACTTGCCCAACAGTTACCCTGACAGTCGTGAACCTGTAAATGAGTCCATTCTTGTTGAATTGTACAAAAGTAGTGGAACTGAAGTCCGCTGCAAATTCCTGTCCAGCATTTTGAAAGAGGTTCAATCCTTAGATGGTCTTTTCCTGTCTTACTATGTTCATATTTTCAAAGATGAAGTTCAATTGGTGGTATCCTTAGTTTGTCAAATCTTGGGTCTTGACGATGATTGTCACGTAAATGAAGTCATCCTGGGTTTTCTGTTAAAAATGAGTTCATTAAGTTCTGAGTCTCAGTCGGTTCCTGTATTCAGTCTAGATGAGTACTTGGAAGAAGCGATACATCTTCAATTAAGTGAATTCCCAAAGGTCAGGTTCTTTAAATTTCAAACTTACTTGTTGAACATGTTGCTATGTTCAAACGTCACTGAATTATAGTTTTTGAGTACCATCTTCTCTTCAGATTTTCCCAAGCAAATCAACATGTTTGAATTCACAAATTCAATGATGTTAGAAATATGTAAAATGTTGTTTAATGAAATGTTGCCCCGTGTGTTAGAAGAGATGAAATGCCCGATGCAGTCCTCGCCTGAGGATCGAGTTGGAGACTGGTTCCTGTATAAAGATTCCACCGTTTTGAGGATATATGGATTTACTGGGGAACCTTATAGGTTACCCACTTTCCTTACTCCGAGAATTTTTGCATTAGAATTCATGAGGCAAAGGTTGCACTCAGAGGAAGAACATTTTGGAGCCTTTAAGAAATCTTCAAATATCAAATTCCCTCTCAAGGTTGGCTATTTTATTTTCAAGAATAAAGGTGCCTTGGTTTTTATTGAAAAGTTGTTGGGGAGCATGGAATTTCAAAAAGAGCCAAAGGAAAATTATGATCCTCACCATATAATTTCCTTGAGGAAGCAGGCCAACAAAAACAAACCATTTGACCACCAGTTTATTGAAGGCCTGAATGAGACAGCCAATTTGTCTCATTTCACGAAAATTCCAAGATCTGATGAACGTGCAAGTGTTATACCCGTGGCAGTATCTCAAGTGACAGAGGGTCCTAATATTTTGATTAAAAGAAGTGTGTCTGAAATTGAAAGCATGGAAGTGGATGAGGATGGGTCACACAAAAAGGAAAAATTGTTTCAAGTTGAGGAGTTTTAAGTGAAGAGATTTCAGAAGACTTAAAGAGAGTTGCTTTAGTTCCAACAAAATCTGTACAGGTAAATCAGTTTTCTTTTAAAAGTGTAGATAGGTCATAATCAAGCCCAAACTTCAATTCCAAAGAGGAACTCATGGCCAGTTATATGGAAAAACGAAAACAGTCCCTAGAAGAGACAAGGAATTTACTCCCGCGGGTAAGGAGTTTAAACAATCCAAAAACTTCCTTGATTTCTGCCAGGGATATCGAAATAAATACCTTCAAAATGGCCATGGTAAATGATAAAAAGATGTCAGAGATGGAATTAAGATTGGACAAGATTAGTGTACCCGACAAGATACAGCTACACAAGCAAACAAGTGACATTATTTATTCAGATCTATTGCAAGCTATGATGAGAATCAATAAGCTAAAAATTTTGGTAGAAAAGTTAGAGGTTCAATTAAAACATGAAAATTTTGAAAATAAGGCCAATGCCATTCAAATTAAAAATTTACAAGCAGATATTATCAGTTCAGGAAATGAAAAAGATAACACCCAAGCAATCAGAAGAATGCTAGAAGAAAAGGACAATTCCCTCCAAGTGTTGAAGAAAAAGTTGAAGATCCCAAGCACAGAGCATGTTCAATCATCCGAATTATTGGCATTGCAAGAAGAGAAAGACAAGATCCACCAGGAGATGATGGAACATAAAGGAAGAGCTGTCAAATTACAAGAGGAAAAAGACAAATGGGAAACTGAACGGAGTGAGCTGATATCGCAAATCTCCCTGCTGAAAAAAGACCAAAATGATGAAAAGGAGATCATGGAGAAATTAATGAGTCAGACTCCCACGGATGAAGACCTGTCTATTGTAAATATTGAGAAACCATTAAATGATTTTTCTGCAGATGATTTGTTAGTACCTATGTCCCAGGTCAGCCTAAAGGATGAAAGAATAAAAGAATTAAAGACAAAAAATGAAAAGATCAAGTCCGAGTTAGCCAAAGTAAGTGAGAATAAAAATAAAATATTGCAAGACAGAAACCAATTACAAAAGAAATCTAATGAATTAAAGGAAAGAAACATCGGAAAGGGTCCTCTCCAGGGAGTGAAGCATATAATTTGGGATACCTTATCTATAGAAATTACTAAATTCAGACATCATCTGAACTTTATTGATGATCAAAATATATTGGTCAATTTGGCCAAACAAAGACTGAAGTTAGTAAATGAAACCATGGAGAGGAAACCCCTTGCCGCAGCCCAGAACGCGTTAAGTTTCGTAAATTCATTAACATATCAGAAGTTGCATGATATAGGAGTAAAGGACAGAATAGCAATGGTACTATGGGCTAAAAAGTTTATCCATAAGAATCATCTGATGAAGGAAGTCCAGGACAAAACTGATGAAATGATTTCACAGGTTAATGACTTCAAGCAGGCCTTCAAAGAACTATTTGAAGACGGGCTCCCTTCCTTTTGGGATGACGAAGGACGAATGTTCTCTCAAAAACAGTATCACAACCTATTGGTGCGGAGCCGCATGGACCATTCCAAATTCGATGATTTGGAAAAAGGTTTGACAGGGAAAGTTATAGTGGATAAGCTGACAGAGGACTTTGAAATATTACAAAAGTTCCTGATTATCAGGGGAGGATTGCCTAAAGTATCATATGAAGCCTACATGGAGCTAGAAGTGTCAATTCTGGAAATTATGGAATATGATACTCCCAATGCGGAACAATGGAAATCCATAGAGAGATTCGGGAAAACAAAGTACATCCTTCACTCATGAAGACAGGTGTTGCGCGCTAAGGAGCTGCTTGGACGAAGACATGTTATCAAGTTGATTTTAACTTAATGATCTATTAGGATTGAAGCTGTATTTTATTCCTAGAAATTAGGAATTTAGTTACAATACTTTAATTAAGCCGGTCATTCAGTTATGAATCTTCTTGGAAGATGAATCATTTCATGTATATATTTGCATCTATTTTATTTGATGGGGGTTGGAACCCATCGTGTTGTTGAATTATTTTGAAGACATATAGTTTTGAATAACAGAGCGAATGCATAAGAATTATCAGAGATTCATGTGTCATTTACTTTACAGTCCGTATTTCTTTCCTTGTGTGATTGTGTTTTCCAGTGTAACACTCCATTCTGTTTTCTTCATTTCTGAAACACAGTGTTGAATGATTAGAATTCATTATGTTTTTGCTCTGATCATCGTTTCAGATATTTTATACATTCTTCTACTAAAGTTAATATAGAACTCATCTTTGATGATCTGTATTAATGGGTTGTTCATTATCTCTTCTGTTCCATCTGAACTAAATGAATGACTGTGATGAAATGGTTATCTTGCCTTTGATAAATCTCATGTATATGTATTTGTGATATATTTGTATGTATGTGACTCCATTTCCCAGTGATTATGTGTTGCTTCAACCATCTATACAAATCTTGAATGTTGGTTTATATCTGGTCTTGTTAAATCTGTATCGAGAGATCCCTCTCTGGAAGAAAAACCAGTTTCTTTCTAAAGTGGTTATGTTGTTACCTTTGGGATTTACCTTTACAACCTAGGTATATTCTGAGTGCTAACACCCGTCACATGAGTTGATCCATATCGACGGCATGTGTGTTGGAATTTCTACCAACAACCAGGCTGAGTACGATGGTGTCGTGGGCCTCTTGGTCGCTGCCTTCTAGTTGTGTATTTGTCACCTTGATGTCTTCTTAGACTCCCAGCTGCTTGTCTCCCAGTTGAATAACTGTTATTGGGTACGCGATCCTTGTCTCTTTAGAAAGTTCCTCCACGCTAAACAATTGGTTAGAACCTTTGAATCCATTTCATTCACACATGTTCCCAGAAACCTCAATAGTGTGGCAAATCAAATGGCTAACGATGTTCTAGAATGGCATATTCATCATCGCATATTGGAAACATATAAAAACGCCATCATGCATCAGCATATAATCATGCATACATGTGTAACATACATAATCTAGGCATTTTTCATCATAACAAGACGCACACAAAAACCACAAAAGTGCATCCACGTGCATCAAATATATATGTATATAATGTCAAAGTGTTCAGTACAAAATGAGAAGCCCCACTAAAGCTTTCTCATTTGAATACACATATCCATACAAAAATCCTCAATGCACCATCGCACTAGGGGCAGCACCACTGGCTTCTAGTCAGAGTCGAAGCCCTCCTACTGGTCCTTCGACTCCGTCTCCTCCTCTAACTCCTCCTTTGCCTCCTCCTCCTCCTCATTAGAGTCATCCTCATCATCCATAGGCATGTCTCCCCTTGCCACTACTCGCACATACTCAGTGGCAACAACAATCCTCTTCATCAAAGGAATCCACTCGCGGGGAGCATGGTAATAGGTGGCAATAAAGCCATCATCCATATGCTGCCAACCTTCATTTGCAACTCCCTCCAGTAGGTGCTCCACATGCTTCTAAAGCTCATCCAAAGTATGGCTCTCCCTCCTACGTCCCTGTGCAGGTGGATCTAGTCCCTCCACCCTGCCCATCTGGCGCTGGTACCCTACTGGTAGGAGAGGACCAACATCTACACATGCACACAAGTATGTCATCAGTCCCTGTACATCAACTAGCTACCAATAAGATAAGGAGTCTATATATGAATGTAACCACATAAAACATCATGTATACATACCATCTGGTCCCCAGGCCTGACCTGGAGGTCAAGGCATCTCTGGGTCTCCCTGGTAATCCATATCAGTGTATGGGTAGTCCTCAATGACTACTAGGAGTTGTCTCCACTAATCTAGTAGATCTTGAGTAAAGAAGTGGCCCACCACACCGCCCCCCTCATGCACCATCTCTGCATCCGAGGCTCTTGAGGCTTACCATCCTGCACTGCTAAGTGAGGTCGAAGGGTCAGAACTCTCTCAAACAAGAAAGAGAACAGAAAGGAAGTGAAGCAGAAGTCCCCTCCAGTCGTCTTGGTGTGGTTCAACGCATTCCAAACCGCAATCAAGTACATATGCGCCCATCCATAATATGTGTCTGCCATCATGCTCTCCACCATCTGGAGCTGCCCTCAGATATCTTGTGGTTCCCAAAACGAACCCAATATCCATGGCACCATCGCTGCAACTGCCCAAGTTGAATTACTCTCAATATCGCACAGCAAGATATATGACCCATGCACATAAGCAGAGGAAAAATAGTGCCTCTCACAGAGGTAATCCAAAGTCTCCCCGTGTGAGAGCTTCAGCGTCATATTGCTAATCACTCCCAGCATCAGGAGCCCCGTCAAAAAGTACACATCATGCAGCATAATCTCAAGACGTTTCCCCTAGATAATGAAGCACTCTGCCTCAACATCCCAAAAACCCACCAAAGTCTCCAGTAATAGTGGCAAGGTATTCATCAAGGGAACCCACATGTACTTGAGAAATCCACATCGGGCTAGCGTATCCCATGCACCTGCGGTCCGAAGAGCCTCTATCTGCAAGTATTTACAGTCCCGCTCCCTCCACACAGGTTGAGCCATCCTGCATAGTAACCAAATCCCTATCAGGTATAGCCATAAACAAAAAAACCCATCCAGGGGAAAAGTTGGTCCTTTTTAGCCAGAACTAATGACTAAGTTGCAACTGTTGGATAAACAGGTGTGACTAAGTCGCACTTTCTAGCTGAATAGGTGCGACTCCCAGTCATGATTGTCTCCTTAACAGGAGTGACTAGGTCGCTACTGTTCAGCTGGAAATCACAACCTAGTCATGAATTTTCCCTCAAAAAGAGCGACCCATCCTGAAAACCCTTTTAGGTCGGCCTAAGCCCCTAGGTGAGCAAACCATAAAACTAAACTAGTGCAAGAAATGATTTTTGCATGTACTCTTACCTGCAAGTCGCAGATCAGGAAACCACCAGTCGGAACGGAAGAAATAAGTGAAATCATTTTTGGGTCCTCCACTCTAACTCAACACTGAACAGTAACAATGACACATGTCATGTGGTCGCCCCCCTTGTTTATAGGCCTCATCGAGGCTATTTTTCTTCCAAGCACTGCAGATCCATCCAAAGTCTGTTTGGGACGTCGTTTGCACCATTGGTTTCAATTTTCCATACTCTGTATTTTGATGAGACCCTTGTCTCGCGTTTAACCCATGATTTTTTGTACCATTTCTTGGAAGTCCCCCCAATTTGCATGCCTTCACATGAGTCTTCCTCTGTATGTATTAGCATGTTCATGAGTTATCCACTCCATCCATACTGCACTGCTGACCACCTTTGACCACCATCCATCGTCCCGCAAGGGGGCACCATTAGTGTTCTGCATTTATGCCCATCATCCATGTTCACAACATAACCTCGATCCATATATCGAACACTTCCCCCTTCCTTGGTTGACCATTACGGAGTTTCTGTTAAGCTCTTTTCTGACTCCTAAACAAATTAAAAGATTGTCGAGCGCACTTCCTTCCTTTCCCGCTCGTTAAAGTATTTGAAAGGGTGTCTACATAGTCTTGTTTATCTCCTTTTGCGGACTGTGTAGACTACCATAAGAAAAGGACCCCCTTGGCACACTCAAGCTAGGAACGTTTCTGTTTGCATCTTTTTATGCTTTCTTGGCAATTAGGACCGAACTTTACGAAAAATCTCATTATGGTTGTCTTTAAGCTCTTTTCCAGCCTTCTCATCAAGAAAATATTGTCGAGCAAACTTGGTTTCGTTCATGCTCGTAAAATTATTTGAATGATCGTCCAGTCAGTACAGGTTTAACCTTTTTTGGCCTGATTGGGATACCAATAGTAAAGAAGTCTCCCATCCCCTAATAAGGGTGGGTGAGCTCTCCTATGTACACTTTTATCCTTTTTCGGACACATGAGACTATCAACGAAAAAGAGACCCCACTAGATTCTTCTTCATGTTTTCAGACTCTCTAAAAATGAAAACACCATCAAGCATTTACTCTCTCTAGCTTGCTTAAAATCCATGAGATTATGTCATAAGAGTGTCTTTAGGTGCCACCCCATATATTACAGTTCGACAGCATTCCCCCATCGGGTCTCCTTTGTTCAGAGTATTCTACGATGGTTCTTCCTTGGATCCCTTGGATATCAAAAATCTAAGTTGCCTCCCACCAATTATTTCCCATCTGCAATCACAGTCCCTGTATCATAGCTATGATCCCTCTCTCATGAGTCTGTTTCATTTGCTACCAAGTTAGCCCTGTCGTCATTACTCTGAACAAAGGAAGTTTGAGTCTCCCATGATTCCCTGCCCCTGTTCCCCCACTTAGTGTGCCAGTCCCCAGGTTGTCCCACATCTTTGGTTATCCCCCTCGTGCTTCTGGTCAAGGAAACATTATTTCCTTGGTAAATTGCAGGTCTCCCTCTATCGACGATAACATATCTATTCCAGAGGATAGACCTAGAGGTCCATGTATCCTGGTTTCATTAACCTTATTGATGAGTTCCTTGGACCACTTGAGAGGAGTCATTAGTGCCTCTCGAGATGGTTTTGTCTCATGTGCTTGACTTTGGCTACATCATTGCATCATTGGCATTCGTACAGGGTATTGGTCTGTGCAATATTGGTGTCACCTGACTCTAGCACATTGGTGACTCTATTAAGGGACCCATACAAGTTCATGTCCCTTGTGATTTTTGGGTTGCATGGGAAACAGTGTTCATAAGCCCCCAGAGTAGTGCTTCTGTATAGATTCATGATTGATGCAGCATATTGTACCACAGAGACTCTGACTCTCCATTAGTGAGTCCCTATAGTTATGAACACTGCCAGATCTAGCAGGTCATCAGTTGTGAATATATCACATTCCATGAGAAAGCCATGGGTCCTATGTATCAGTTCTTCATATCAGTATTGTATTTAGCCTCTCCTTGAGGCCACCATTATGTAACAACATGTGTATATGATCGGCTCTTGTATTTTGGATCCTTAATCCCATTATTTATTCTTTTGACATTGTTACGAGCATGGGTATTCCCGCCTCGTCCATACACATGTCACATATTCGTTGTATCTCACCCATTGATGGGAACCAACATAATACATCCAAAATCCGTCGTGTCTCGAGCGAGGAAGTGTCGCTTCTTCACAGGTCTCTCCACTATCCCAATGATCCTATGATGTTCGTCGACCATACGATGAGCTCCTGCCCTCACACGTCAGCAAGAAATTTGTTAACGCAAAAAAATACTCAACTAGATCTACATGGCCCAAACCACATACAGACATCTTTTTCTTATCTTTTTTCCCTTGTTTTCTACCTCCATAACTATGTTTAAACCTTATGCTCTCTCAAAAAGCTCAAAAAATATCCAAAGGGCTTAAAAACCCAAAAAAGTGGCTTTAAAACCCTCAAAAGAGCTAAACACCCACAAAGGGGCTTAAAAGCCCCAAAAGGGATAAAAAAAACCCTAAATAGGATTCCAAAACCCTAAAAGAGAGAAAAGGACAAGAAAAACTATAAAATAGTTTAGAGGTCTCCATCACAAGATTAACCACTTATTCCTTCGCCCATTTTTCTATCATTTGTGAGTACGGTGAGAATCATTCCTCTCACAATACCCACAACTTTCCAATCATTCCATTGCCCCACCATCTCCCCACCTTGTACGTTGAGGTATCCTCCGTACCATCAAGCCTGGGGAGAGGTAGTACCATCCAAGCTAGGGCACGGTGGCCCAATTTTACAGAAAAGAGAAGGTATATTTGTACCATATTGTTTATTTTAGTTTATTAGTTTTTTATTGTTTATTATTGCTAAACATTTGTTTGCATCTTGCTTTTTAACCATTTGAACTCTACCCTTCTATCCCTTTGACAAAAGGGAGGTGCTTCTGCACGTAGCCAGGGTTTTTACCCGGCTATAAAAACTCTCTTGATTTACAAAATAGCAAGGGTGTGACTATTAGGATTATAATCCTCCCTTTTCCAATTTGGTCAATTATGTCTAATCGAGAGTCCTTTCATTCTATATTTAGTCACTAGCACCATGGAAGGAGGACATGAAGTTGTAGCTTTGCTCCAAAAGACTCTTCAGACTCACAATGGAGACAAAGGCAGAGCTGGTTCATTATGTTGACAAATAAAAATACTAGAATAGGATTGATGAAGCATATGGATGATTGTGGCTCTCAATATCTAGAGATCTTCTCTTCCACATCAATGGATTAAAGACTTCGAAGGAGGTTTGAGATAAGCTTGCTTCCTTGTTTGATAAGTAGGATGACCTAAGGATCTATTAGCTAGAGAATGAGTTGATCTCTCTTCATCTGTCCAACTTCGAAACACTGAATGATTTCTTCACCAAATTCAAGCACCCCGTGTTCCAGTTGAAGTTGTGCAAGGTTGAGAAGGAGGATGATCAACTCATCCTTGCCATCCTCTCAAAACTTGGTGCAGACTACTTAGTCTTTGTATCAACCTTTCATTCAAGGAATCTCACTACTCCAAATTGGAGGATGCCCACTCTTAATGCCTTCATTGAATCTCTCACCCATGAGCATGACAAGTTGATCCAAATGGGGATCATTCGATCTTCTAGAGATCAAGCACTAATTACAGGAGGACCTAAGGTTGCAAATGGTAAGGGGAAGCAAAAGGATGAGTCTCTTGTGGAGAAATAGTTGTCAAATGATCCTTCAGGTTCGAAGAGAAGCAATAAGAATGGCAAAGGAAAGACCCTTTGTTCTTACTCTGGAAGGGGATTTCATCCAAAAATCTCCTGTATGAGAAGAACAATTGATGAAATGGCTCTTCTTCTGAAGAAACATAACATTATTGTACCTACTAGCACAAGGAAGGCTGACCGTAGAGAAGAAATTGAAGAACATGAAGAGACATTCCATGCACTGGAGGCTAGCTGTTCAACAACACATGCCTTCTTCATTGATTCTGGAGCTTCCAATCATATGGTTGCATCTAGAGAATCATTCTCTTCTTTACAGTCTTTTGATGGTCCTAGTATTCATATGGGTAATAACAGTCAAATTCGAGCCAAAGGGAATGGTTATATCAAGCTTGAACATGGAAAGTTCAAACATGTGCCTTATGTGCCCTTCTTAGCTGCAAATCTGTTATCTGTATACTAGATGACTCATACTAGCTCTCCAAAGCAAGTGATATTTGGTCCTGACTCAGTGGAGATCATAGATATCTCTACTGGGAACATCATAGTGAAGCGTGTTGCAAATCATGCCTCCAAGGCATATGAGTTCTCATGCTTCATGCTATTTTCAGAACCAGTGCACTCTCAGCTTCCACTTGAAAGGGGAGGTAAAAACATTCCATCTACTTCTTTTGCAGTTTCCACTAGTATTGTATAACCAGTTGCATCAGTTTATGAGATTGATATTCAGTGTGATTCAAATCCAGATTCAGTCCCTACTCCCAAGCGGGAAGCTAGGAAGGTGACTGGAAATCCATCTGACACACAGGAGACAAAGAACCTTGAGCTATGTCATGCAATCTTACCTCTTTTAGAGATATGAAACAAACTCCCTATGAGATGCTACATGGCAAGGTCTAATTAGTTATACTTCCTTCATAAGAATAGAGTGGATCATACAAATCTTCATCCAAAAAGAGGCAAGGTTACATTCCTCCTTCCTTCCATCATCATTTTGGGAGAATATGGAGAAGTCTACATGCCAGGCCCCAGGACACCTATGCACAGAACATCATGCATGTTGCTTTGCTACATCATAGAGATGAAGGTTGCAGCAACATATTTTCAAGTTTTTTAAACTTGAATCCTAATTCTATCTGCTTAGTTAGAGGGGGGGATTTTTTTCCCATGTGGTTTTTTCCCCAGCTCCTTGTGTTGAGCAGTTACATTACTTATTGTAATGGGTGACCTATGGTCTTAGTTACCAAGGCCCACAAATTGTCCAAGTTAGCATTCAGGGGCGGTGTTAGGATTATAATCCTCCTGTTAGGATTATTAATCCTCCATTGTCCAATTTGGTCATATGTCTAAATCAGGATTCATGTCTAAATCAGGAGTCCATCCAGTCTATTTTTAGTCACTAGCACCATTGGGTCCACTTGGCCTAATTGGGGCACATTTTCCAGTTACTAAAGTTTGGGGAACACTAATTGAGGTCTACTGCCACTGATTGCACTTGCATGCATCAGTTTAGGATCCTCCCATATCAATTCCTACAATTTAGGATCCACTAGGAGTGTCGATACCAATCTTCATCAGTTGAGTTCAGTTAGTGACTAGTCAAGCTGAGTTAGGAGTCAGTTACATTCAGTTCTATTCCTCTAAATTCAGTTAGCACTAGGTTTGCATGGTACATGCAGGAGAGGCACATTTATCACCTACCACAGTCAGTTAGCCTCAGTCAACACTGAAGAAGACATTCGAGTTGTGTTTTAGAAATCCGTTGAAATATGGTAATCGTTTAGACAAGGTCTTAGTTACCTATAGTCAAGTAGAGTCTAATCAATTCGAATTTCCTCATGTGGATTCAAATTGCATGTGGCTATTTAATCCGTTGTACTTCATTGTAATTATTATCTAATTACTCTTTTTATAATGAAAAGCATTCACAGCTGCAAACCATTTTTGCACTGTTTCATTCTTCAATAACTGAGTAAATTGTGTGATCTATCTTGTGAGTTTTGTGTTTGTCCACGGATCTATGTGCTCAATTTAATACCTCCCTTGTCCAATTTTGTCAATTATGTCTAAATCGGGAGTCCTTTCAGTCTATATTTAGTCATTAGCACCATTGGGTCCACTTGGCCTAATTGGGACACATGTACCAGTTACTAAAGTGTGGGGAACACTAATTGAGGCCAACTAACACTGATTGCACTTGCATGCATCAGTTTAGGAGCCTGCTAGATCAATCCCTACAAATTAAGAGCCACTAGGAGTGCCGACACCAACCTCCATTAGTTGATTTTAGTTGGTGACTAGTCAAGCTTAGTTAGGAGTCAGTTACATTCAGTTCTAGTTTGTTACATTCATTTCTACTCAGTTAGCGCTAGCTTTGCATGGTTGAATGTAGGTGAGGCACATTTACTCACCTACCTCAGTCAATTAGACTAGTTAACTAATAATTAACACTGAATTAGACACTTGAGTTGGGATTTTGAACTCCGATAATGATTTAGACAAGGTTAGTTAACAATGCAGTCAAGTAGAGTCAAACCAATTCAAATTTCCTCACATGGATTCGAATTGCATGAGGCTATTTATCCATTCTAATACATTGTAAATAATTATATAATTAGTTTTGATTAATGAAAGCCTTCACAGTTGCAAGCCAATTTTGCATTGTTTCATTCTTCAATTTCTGAGTAAAATTGTATGATCTATCTTGTGAGTTGTGTGTTGGTCCACAGATCTATGTGCTCAATTAAATAGTGACAGATTGGTATGATGAGCTTCCTTCTCAGGGGATACCTTCACTCTTGCAATTGGTCAAGGAGTTTGGGAAAGAGTGGGATCCTGATCTTGATAAGGAAACTATTGAGGCCATGATTTCCCTTCCCAAAACTTGAACATGTCTAAGAAATCCTTGAAGACCTTTTTTCTCCTCTTTATTTGTTGAACACTTCAGATGAGTTTCCAAATATGTTTTTGATATAATTTTGTGATTATGATAATGATTCCTTGAACCGTGTCAAAGTGTTTATGGAAAATTCTTCGTATTTTGGTATTGAGAAAGATGAAAACTCTTACATGAAATCATTTTTGTTGCATTTACAAGAAAAGGCCCTTGCTTGATTTTAATGAATGGACAAAGGATCAATATCATCTCTTACATAATTTATAGAGTTAATTTGTAAATATTGGTGCCTACAAATATGCAAGATATGGATGCCCTACATTCAAGAAGCAAAGATCTTGTTTAAGAAAAAATAGAAGACTTAGCCATTGAGGGAGATATTGAAGAAAAACGTAGCAAAGATGATTAGATCATATCGATCCTTGAAGAGGATGAAGAATACCTTGTCGAAGAGATCCATGATGAAGAACGAGATTTGGAAAGCTTGCTTGAACAAACCATTGATCAAGATCTTGTCGATAAAATAGCCTTATGTTCAAAGAAGAAGCTACTCTTGAAGAAGAAGAAGATGAAGCTCAGAAAAATGAAGACGAAGAAGGATAGATTGAAGGAATTGAAGACCGCAAGAAAATGGTGAGTTATCCTTTCATTTCAAAAATTCTTAAGATATCTTAGGCCTCTTGAAAAAAAATGGAAGGAATCTTGAAGACAATGATTATTAGATGTTCCTTGCTCCTTTGATCTATGACTCTTCGAGACATGGAAGTGTTATATCAGTCTAGATCAAGCCAAGATTGATTTTCATATATTTTTTAAGTAGTATGAAGAGGTGTTTATCAAAGAGTTGTTTCTAGCAAAGAAATATAACAAATATACGGTTGATGATGATTCTCTTTGTCCTTTTGATGATGATGGTTTGATCAACCTTCTTTTCTCTTTATCCCATACAGATAGATATTTTGAAGATGAGAGGTTTGAGGATATTTTAGTTAAATAAGATGGTTTCCATGGATATAATGATGCACATTTTTCTTATGATGATGATGATGCAGATATGGGTTGTTGGAAATTGGTTGAAGAACCCATACATGATTCCTCTAGTAAGGGAAATCTAAATTTCAAAGAATTCAGAAAATCAACCTTTGAGATCCCCCATGATCTTGTTCAACCACACTCATTCACCATTGAGGATGATATAAGGTTTCATATTGAGACTTCTATTAGAGATGTTGATAAACCAGGTTTACCTTCTCCTAGGGTGGATATCAACCAACACTCTTAGTTATGCTTCTCAGAAATTGGTGTAATTTTTGGATAGCTTGAAGATCCAAGGAATGAAATTATTTTCTCTCTAAGTGATATATGATCATATACATCCTTCACCAAATATGTCATTGATCAATTTTGGAGGATGAACTTAGATGTGGCCAAGTCTCGGTCAGGCATGGGTGCAGGTATTGCATTAATTTCTCCTTGTGTTGATAATCATTGTTTTTATTTCCACAAATAATTTAAAGGTGTTAACAATGTGGTTGAACATGAATTTATCTTACTTGGCCTTGAGCTAGCTAAAAATTATGGGATTGGATTTTTAGATATTGTTGGAAACTCTAACCCAATTGTGATGCAAGTGAAAGGAAAGTTTGCATGTGAAAATAAAAGGTTAAAAAGGTATAGGGATGCAATGCGATTAGACACAAAGAATTTCAATGCCTTATATTTCCAACTGATTACCAGAGTTCAAGAATTAGTGGGATAATTAACTAGCATCATTTACTTTTGTTCTTCACCCTTGCAAGGTTGTTCTAGAATAGGGAATAGTGCAAGTAGTTTTCATGCCTTTATTTCCTAGTAACCTCGAGGACCAACATATTTTTGATGATGATGAGCAAATGCACATGCTTATGAAAAACAAGGAAATTTTGTTTCAACCTCATCATGCATGGTTCCTTGATAGTTCTGAAGGTCATTTAGGTAAAACATATTATGGAAAACATGTATTTAATTGCATCAGTTTCTACTTTATCCCAGTTTAAGCATGGAAATAAAAATCTTATGAAGTTGATCTTTCCATCTGGCCATATCTTGGAGGCTTGTAGGTTCTTGGTATTGCCTATATTTCTAGATATATTTTGATGGAGGTAGTACCATTTATTCAACTCGTTGTTGATGTGGTTTTGTCTTGGACTGTTTCAAAAGACAAAGGAAGGAACGTTCGCATGAATAATATGCTTAGGTGGCTGCAGTGGTGGTATGATTTCACTTGAACCCTCTCTATTATCATAATTAGGGTAGGTAGGTATAGTTTCATTTGATATTAGCATTTAATTTTATCCATGCATTGCACTTATCATTATTTCATTTTGATTTATATTGCATTTTCATTTTGAACAAGGTAGGACATAAGTGTCTCTCTTTGATTATTTTAATGTCTTTTCTGTTATATGTGTATTGAGGTATATAGATACCCATGAGATTATAGGGGGTTCTCATACACTCTTGAGAAGAGAGAATGTCACACAGTTGGATCTAGTTGTTAGGTCTCATAGTGCTTGAAGCATTCTTTCCATATATATCAGAGTGAGGGGTTTCTTTTTCTTTTGAAAATGCCAAGTTTTGGGGGCTATATTATGGAGAGTGTTGATTTTGGGGATAAATACCCTTGATCAAGTCATGACAGATCCTCTTAGCTTTCATTCCAAGAAGTGTTGGCTTAGAGGCATTGTTGGTTTCCTCTTGATAGGTGAAAGTTCCCTATATTTTTGCTCCAATTGGGTCCTGTGTTGGTGTCTGGTGCTTCTTGGGATGGTTCCATTAGGACACATGACCACACTCATATTTTTCTTTGTAAAGGTGATTGTGCATGTAAGGGTATCATACCTAATTTAACACACCTCATTCTACCCACTTGGACCTATTGTTTTGATAGAAAACCCCTCCTCCTGGTCTCTAGACCCATGACATCATTCCTTAAGGAAGAAGCCTACATTGTTAAAAAAGGAGGGAATTGAGGTACAAACATTTGTTGAGGTTAGTTGGGGCACGATGCCCTCCTTTTGGATCACTGTGCTCTTGGTGGAGCCTAAATATGCATTTTTATTCTTATTTTATGTCACTGTATGGTTTAGTCCCCAATTTTGCGGGTGCACTAACCTAAAATTTTATATTTTTTCATTAACTTGTATGCTCAAATTTGTAAAAGGTTGAGGGTTGTCTCATATAAAGAAGACATACTCACCTCATTTGTAGATCATGGACAGGGGTTCAAATTATGAAATATTTTCTTTTCCTATTGGTTTATTGGAGCTATTGAGGTAGTGCACACTTCTCTTTGGATGTCTTATTTTTCTTGCATGAAGGATGAATGAAAGGATTTCTAGGGTTTGATAGTCACATTCTAAGTGGATGCTAAGAATCATTGTAATAAATCATGCTCAAGGGTGACCTAAGGTGCATATCCTTGCTTATTCATGATTGATGTTGGTAAGTTTATCTACTAAACCAATTTTAATGTCATTATTGAAGTGCTTAGGGTTTGTTTGCCAACATTTTGCTTGCAAGATTAAGGAGACCTTCCTACCAAGGAGCTCTCCATTATTCTATTGGGCCTTGAAATTCCCTATTTTCCCTAATTAGGGTTTCACTGCCTAACCCTAGAGGTGGCTAGATTTTCTCTAGTTTCAAGTAGTGGAAACCATCTTAAGAGGAGAGAAGTTAGCCTCGATCTCTCATAGCCCTACGGTTTGAGATAAAAATATACCATCTCCTTAAACTCTCTTCATTTTTAACAAATTTTACAAGTTTTATTTTATTTTATACATAGAAATATATTACAACTAGAAAAAACCATAAAAATATAAATAAAGTGAAAAACCATAAAGTAGTCGTAAATGTTTTTTGGTCCACCCTAAAAATTTTCCCTAGGGTTTTATCCACAAACCCTAGAGGACATCCTCATTTGAGGAAGTGTATTGATATATGTGAAACTCTTGTAATTGGAGAAATGGAGTGTGTTTTGTATTTCTAGCCTACCCTCTAAGTTTTCCCTAGTTCAACTATCATTCTCCCATTGAGGGCATAAATTTTGTTTTGCCTACCTTGGTAAGTGTGACATTTTCTTGGGAAACATGAAATTGCCTCAAATGGCGTGATATTATCTGTAAATTTTGATAAAGTGAATATCTATATTTGTATATGATTATTGTTTCTAGACTTGAGTATTGTTTGACTCTGATAATGCGCTGATCATTAGATATTAAGGTTTCATGGAAGGTATTTGTGGCTTGTTGGTGGTTGCATCTACCTTCACTGATTAGGGTTCCCCCCTGATTATGAGTTACCCAAAGTGTTGTGTGGTTAAAATGTGGTGGCATTGGGTTTGGCTTACCATCACTAACATTAGGTCCACATGGCCTTGATGTGTGAAGGTGTACTAGTTTGAGCGGTAACATAACCGATTCACTTTCAAAGCTATGTCTATTATAGGAACTTGACTACCTACTACTAGAAGAATGCCATATGTAATCTTTGTTGAATATAGTTTGGACCTGTGATGACAAAATATTAGGTTTTACATTGAATTTTTATTTTAAAATGATTATAAATGGGACATGATTATAGAAATATTCTATATGGTATTGGGAAGACTACTATATATGTTAGTCAAAACTATGGAGACTCTGGGGGTTTATATTTGATGTTTATATAAGTAGGGATTTGGAATTTTTGTTAGTTTTTATAGGACTATAGGTGATATTTCGCTATGATCCTAATGTTGTATATGTTCCTCGGTACCTGAAGAATGTGTTCTATGTTCTTCATGGATATCTAATCTAATTTTTTTCCTTGGAAAATTTTGAAAAAATGAAAAATATTTTATAGAAAAAAGTACTTGTAAAAAAGGTAAATGATGAAGCATATACCAAAAGGGTGGAATTCTTACCTTGATTTTTTTTTCAATTGAAAATGATAAACATGGCACATGCCACACAACCAAACAAGGGAAGAAAATGAAATCTAGAAAATTAAGTATATTGATAGATATAGGCTAATTCCTCATAAAAAAGGGATCCCAATTATTAACGCCCCAAAAGTGATGAGTGTTGGTAACCCAAAAAATCCCTCACTCATCTCTACATGGCCTACACCACCCAAGGACACCCATGCATGACCCTAATTTCACCCCATTGGAGCCCCACACCCTCAAAAAGGCTTAAGAATGAGCAAAAGGGCTTAAAAACCCCTAAAAAGAGCCTAAATAGCTCTCCTAGGGGCTAAAGCCTCCAAAAAGGGGCTAAAACCCCTCAAAGGAGATAAAAACCCCAAAAGGAGCTAAAGATAGGGTGGAAGGGGCTAAAAGCCCAAAAAAGGGGCTAAAGCCCCAACCAGGGGCTTAAAACCCTAAAAAGCTATAAATAGAGGGGTGGGGGTCACTCTCAAGACACTTCTCCCTTGCATACTATTATGCTGCCCGTGGATGCCTTGAGACCCTTGTCTCTCAAGCCACCCACACTCCTTGTCCTCCATTCTCCATTGAGCCATAGCTCACCCATCCAAGAGAGGTGCTTCTCCAAGCCAGGGCATGGTGGCCCATTCCACCCAAAGAGAAGGTATAACATTTGTTTTGTTTTGTTTTGTTTATTTACTTTCATCTAACCCATATTTGCTTGTAGGTTTCCATTATCTATTTGCAAGTTTTCTGATACATTTTTTGCAGGTTGCTGGAGTTAAACCCTAATAGTTTTTGCAGAGGGGTTTCCAGCCATTCCATATTTCTCTTCTTTATGTTCTTTATTTCATTTTGTTTACGTCCGTTCATTTTCTGCATTTTCCATCCAGGAACCTATCCTTTCGTCCTATAGATAGAAGGTAGCCACTCCTACCCTATAGCAAGGGAGAAATCCCTGCTACATAACTGGCGACCATACCAGGTCGATCCCACAGGATCCCTGGGTTAGTTTTCAAAGTTTTAGTTTTTTGTTCAGTTTTTTGCCCTAGGTTAATTTTTTTGTTAAATGTAGCTTAGATTGCTATTTATTTACATTTTCAGTTATTGCTAAGCCTCCTCAATGCCAATCCAAGCCCATTTGGCCATAGTACCAGTTACTGTTGGCCATTCTGTGATTTGCAAATCACTCAAGTGTGCAAAAACGGCTGAACTGAATTTCTGAAAATTCACCTATATTCGGGCCCATTTTCTGCCCAAACAGTTGATCCATTTGTGAATATGCTTATGGTTACAAGTAAAAGGGCCCATTTCTGAAGTGGGTTTTCAACAGTTTGAGGTAATTCCTCACGGTTTGATCACAACCCACTTCACAAAAACAGGACCTTTACAGGTGAGTGACCCATTTTTGGGCTTCACTGTTTGCTTTTATTGGGACTGTCAGTGCGGCTCAGCCGCCTCTGTCCATCTGAACCATTTCATTTGTGTTCCTGTTTCATTTTATTGCAATTTCATTTACATAACAAAGTGTAAATTAAATACTCAATGGGTTAATGAATATAGTTTGAGTAAAATTCACTTAAAATCAACAATCTTGCTTAACCCTTCCTCCTCTACCCAGTCATCACCCTTCGGGGTATTCTGGGATAAGACAAAGGGCATAGCTCGTATAGTAATAGGCACTTCACCCAATATTGTTCGAAACCACTAAAAATAGGTGACTTGGAAGGTAGAGGGGGTAGAGAATGAGGGCTTCTCACGGTGCTCAGCATCCTCCCTGTTGACCAACCTTGCATCCGGGAGGTGACCTATGGATCTACGGATGGGCTTAGTCCCATTGTGTTGAGAACCCATAACCTTCTCCTGGTTGAAGAAGAATATAGGTGTAAGGTATTCACCTAGTCAGGCTATCACAATTCAAGATAAACAATGGTATATGTCTACAAAAATTTTGTTTATTTACTGCTTCCATCCACAATGATATAAACTCTGCAGAATATTCATAAACCATTTGCAGCCACCAAATAATAGAAAAACAAAAATACATACACACCATACCATGTAAATCAACCCAACTCAGTTCATGACGCTGAGAGAGCCACTAAAATTTAGAAATTTACACTAAGTTAAAAATCTATGGTCTTTGAGGACATAAGTCCCTAACTGCCTTAACCATGGGAAGTACTTGGGCTCAGCCTAGAAACTCATTGTGAGGAGTACCACGGGAACCCCAAAGTAGTTGGCCACTGAGAGGAATTGCCAAGCGAAACGAGCAACGACCCCCACCGATTGAGTAGAACGGCCCTGAGGAAAAAGCCAAGTGTTGTCTTCTGGCAGTCTTGGTGGCCGAGTGACCACCTACAGCTAATTGGAATCCATTTAAACCGGGGTCCAAAAAATCATTTCCACCAGTTTGATACACAAATTTAACACAATTGATCCCTCACGCCTAAGAGGCGAACCACCACTATTCGATTCATTGAACCAACATTGTCGAGACCATTCTCGATGACCTCCCACACCATCAAAAGGCCACACACCCTCTGATTCAGATTCAAACCCATATCAATCTGAACCAGACCTGCACACTGCAACATCAAGCGCCATGGCTGGTGCAAACCCAGATCCATTTTTTGGCATAGCCATAGCTAGTGGACCCATGTCCACACCACAAACTATCACTAACAACCCTACAGGTGGCCCCAGCATGGTCATGCAAACTGTCATCAGTTAGCTGCCACCACCCATAGTGACCACTCAAGTTGTCCCACCTACAACACATGGGGGCAGTGGCCCTTCCACCTACACTATTCCTTCTATCATACATGGGGGCAGTGGCCCTTCCACCCACACTTTCCGTCCCACCATACTTGGGGGCACTGGCCCATCCATGATGGTGCCACAAGTACCCCCAGCAATGCAGATGCATTATGCACCCGCAAACCCCAACACCATGGCTGCCCCATCTCATATCAACCTAGGTTCAAACCTGCCTTTCATGGCATGTCTCAACTTGCCTGATTTGGCTCAGTTAACAAATGACCCTATCCACCATCAAACTTTTTCGCCTCCCATGCCAACCAAACTTCCCTCAGACATTCCCAAGTTTGAACGGAAGGCAAGGGAGTGCCCCCAAAACCACATCATGACGTTTCATCTATGGTGCTCATCAAACAGCATCGTAGATGATTCAATCAGGCTAAGACTATTCCAACGCACCCTCACAGGTGTTGCAGCCAAGAGGTACATTGAGCTGCCACAAGCTAAGTACCTAGATTTCAACTCCCTGGCTTTCATGTTCCTGTAATATTTCCAACTCCCTGTCAGATATGACGAAGGGGTGGAGATCTTGTTATCTTGCTGCCAAAATATTGTGACCCATATAACTAGCCACATCCATGAGTGGCGGTGACGCTGTATTCTGTGTAAGATCCAACTTGATGACAGGATCTTCCTGGATTGGTTCCTCAAAACCTTGCTCCCTCCTATAGCAAAGGACGTCGCATCCGAACGTCCCCAATCCAAAAAAGAAGCCATCTTGAAAGCCCAGCAGTTCGATCTAATTTATGCACAGTCTGGGTACCTTTACACTGTCATTCCAGATGCTCCCCGCGCAGGTACCACCTACCGTGAGGCATCGGGGGCATCCCATTTTGCAGATGGCATCATAGGCTCGACCTCCCACCAACCATAGCACCGTCCGACACCGCCTACAATGCTACCACAACCAAGCAACACTGCTAGTGTTGCCTACCAAAACCAAACTCTGGACTATGCAAGAATAACGTTCCAGTTCGGAGCCACAACTTCTTACACACAACCTACACCACCACAGTAGGCCCAGGCCTTGGCTTGGCCAACACAGCAATACGTGGGACAAATGCCCACATTTGTGGCACCTCCACCCACCCAAATATAATATGCACCACCAGTGCAAGCGATTCAAGCACCCACCCCTGCTCCACCCGCTCCATTGGGATAGGTGTTTTCACAACAAAATCGTCCCAACCAGCCAGCCCCCAATAATCAACAAGGGCAAGTTAGGAATAACCAACTCCAGAACCAAGGCAACAATCAACCGCAGGGAGTCGGTCAACAACCAGACCCTCCCAACAATGTCATAGCAAACCGGCCAACCCAAAATCCTCCACGACCAAATGCACCGAGACCCAATGCTCCATTGTGTACAAACCGACCACGCACACTCTGTGAGGTCTATGGGAACTACACATTCGAGTGTCCATTCATGGGTCATGCTGAGCAGACCATTAGGGATGAGGTTCAACATGCCACCAACACAACTGACCAAGTCGAACCCAACCCGGCACCCCAAGGACCTCCTCCTATGGTGCTCCAAAACCCATTACCAGTCTAAGGATTGGTGGCAACCGTACCCCCTCCCCAACCCAATCCCAATGCTCTGGGGGCACCTCCCATGGCAGAAATAGGTGTCCACCACCTTCTAGCTATGACAACTGAAGAGGTCAATCTACAAACCAGACGAAATCAGTACAAAACCAACACTGAACCCGCTGACACATCAACGGCATCTACGTCTAAAATGGTCAATGCACCTCTTCAGTTACCCCCTTTTTTGCGCCCCCCCATACGCCAGGTTGCCAACAACACCACGACTAGAGCCGCTGTCAGCTACAGCATAGTGGATGATTTGGCCCAAACACCTACCGCCATGTCCACTCTTGAGGTACTCAAAACTTGCTCAACATAGCGGAAATCCTTACTAGCCGCCCTTGGGGACGTAGACCCCTATGACTCCAAGTTGATCACATTCGACACGGAGAATGGAGAACCGCAAATTCCATCATCCATCGCCTTTCAAATCCTGGGGTCTATCCAGAATTTGGTTGTGCACCGGTGCATAGTGGATGAGGGGGCATCCACGTGCGTTATGTCTACCCTAGTCTCGCAGAAACTTGGATCCCCAATTCTGCAACCATCCTCCACAACTCTGTAGGCTTATGATGGCCATCCCACTAAAGCCCAATGAATCCTCCCCCATGTCCCCATCAGATTAGCCGGGAATACAATTCTGATTGACATAGAGGTTGTCAACGCTCAATTGGACTATAACCTTCTCCTTGGAAGAAGTTATATGTACGCCGTGAGAGTTGTCACATCAACTGTATTCCATCTCATGATGTTCCCCCACGAAGGGAAAATCATGACAGTTGACTAGCTTACTTATCATGATCCACAAGGGATAACGGCACCCGCCAACGTTATCCCTACGATCAACACCATTGATCTGCAAGGGATGACCACAGGCGTGAATGTTATCCCTACAGTCAACACCATGGTTGACAACACACCAGCCTCCCCATTATTGAATGTGAGCCCTAGGTTGTTTGCCGATACCACCATGACAGCACCTTTCCCCTTAGTGTCACCACCACTGACACCAAACGAGACTACGGACTTGTGCATGCTCTCATCTAGCACTGCTGCACCCAAACAACAACCGCAATCACAGCCCCAACCGCAACCACAACACCGTCTGCAACCGCAACATCAACAACAGCTGCAACACCATCCGCAGCCACAGCATTACGTGTAGCTGCAACCACAACATCACCCCCACATACAACCGTCAGGGAGTTATCTGGGCTCCTCTCTAGTCCATGCATTCCCTTCCTCTTTCCCTCGCTTGGTGTCATGAGCAAGCCAGTAATGGCCACCCTAAACCTACCCAACTTTACATTGGGAATTCCCATGTGGTATCTTGATCCACCAGCTCAACCATCAATGCCACAGGTAGTCTTAACCCATGTGCAACCCATTATGGTCGAGTCCCATCCTCCACTTGGCCCGCAAAAACCAACCACTGTACCCACACCCGCACCACCCCACCCGAAAAGGGCCAGGGGAAAGAATGCAAAAGCTACTGCAGAACCTCGGTAGATCCCGCCTTGCATCATCTGCGAGCAACAAGGCCATCCAACTCAGAACTGCCCTGAGATCCCAATGATCCACACACATTTGGACGCCATGGATACAAACAAAAACCTCCCCGTGGTTGAGCTTCCAAGCGTGCCAAGAGTAAGAAACAAGTCACTGAGGACGAACCATGCTTACGCCCTATGCATTTTTTATGGACACTATTCTCACCATTTCCAAGACTTGCCCGAGTTTTGAATGGCTTTAGCCAACCTCCGTCAACATTCCCTTGAATCTGAGATCACCCTGATCGAAGAAGTTCACCCCCCACCTCCTTCTTCAAACACCATGTCCATTTACATGATGTCCAGTCCAACTGACCCGCTTGTCTCCACCACCACCAATGGTCCATTAGACCTATCTCTTTCGTTGTTTCCGCAACCGCAGCTCCATCCGCAGCCACAACTTTAGTCGCAACCTCAACCTCAGTTACTAGGGAAACAGTGGGGTTCATTCCCGATCAACATTTTCCTTTTCCTTTTCCTTTTCCCTTTCCTTTTCCTACCATCCAAGATTGTGAGTAAGTCTGTCTTGGAAACCCACAATCTACAGGATTTCACACTGGGAGATCCTGTGTGGTACCTTGAACCACCTACCATACCTCTGAGGCCCCAAGCTGTGTTGACTCATGTCCAACCAATTGAGATGATGTTGCACCTACCTCCAGGTCCATCAAAGACTCCTCCCATATCCAGGCCTGCCCCTCTTCCTCCAACAGAGACTAGGGGCAAGGAAACCAAAGCCACAACCAATACCATTTTCACGATATCTAGCACCAGTTTCCCTTTTGCCTCGTCAGCTGTGGAAGATCCACCTAATCTATCCCGGCACCACTTACGCAATGACGGAGATATATGTAAGACTGCCTTTGGTTCTACCCCATTCCCTTTAAACCATAGTGTGGAATCGGTTATTCCCATAAAAGACCAGATTCTGACATCCCACCTTGCCAATGACCTTTGTCTCGGCAAGGGGGCATACCTCTTCACTGACTCAGATGGTTGCCTCTTAAAGAAGTCACGTAACGAGCTCTACCTCAACAGAGTCTATGCCTAATACCACCACTATGAATCCCTTATAGCGTAGTTTTTTTTCTTTTCTTGTTTTTCAACATTTTTTCCACAAGTTAGGGGCAGCACCATTAGCTGCTAATCCAAAGTCACCTGAAACCTGTTCGAGACACCTCTCACACCTTCGGGCTCAAATTTTTATCTCCTTATGAGACCATCGTCTCATGTTTAACAAACAAATTTCGGGACTACTTCCCAGAAGTTACCTTGATTTACAAGCCACACCATGGTGATGCAAGTGTCTGCAGACCTGTACTTGCATCACACTTTCCTACCGCTACTCGTGCCGGTTATCCGGCCACCGCCCATTAAGGAACATCATTTTTATTTTATTTTAACATATAGCCGTTTACTTCATCCATCGCACCTTATTCGGATCTCTGGACCATTGTCTAGAAGACAAATTATTTCTTTTGCATGCATTTGGCATATAACTGCCTCCGAACTTGCACTCACATCACATGTAGTCAATTCCATCCACCACAATTCACACATGACTCTCCTCACCTCTATCCGAGAGCCACCTCGATTTGCGTGCCTCTGTCACGATCTATCCTGTGCATGTATTGGTATGTTTGAGAGCCACCTGCTCCATCCATACTACTCAGATGACCTTTGGACCACTCTCCACCATCCCGACATGGGGCACCGCCTGTGCCACCGCAATCGGTTGACCGTACTAGAGTTTCGTTTAAGCTCTTTTCTAACTCTTAAAAGAATTAAAAGATTGTCGAGCGTAGCTGCATCCTTTCCCGCTCGTTAAAGGATAGGAAAGGGCGTCTACATCATCTTGTTTGCCTCCTTTTGTGGACCATGTAGACCATCAAATGAAAAGGACCACCTTGGCATATTCAAGCCAAGACCATTCCCATTTGCATACTTTTATTCTTTCTCAACCAGATGGGCCGAACTTTATGAAAAATCTCACCATGGGTTGTCGTTAAGCTCTTTTTCAGCCTTCTCATCAAGAAAAGATTGCCAAAAAAACTTGGTTTCGTTCATGCTCATAAAAGTATCTAAATGATCGTCTAGTTAGTATGGGTTTAACCTTTTCCAGCCTGATTGGACTACCAACAGTAAAGAAGTCTCTCATCCCCTACAGGATGGGCGAGCTTTCCTATGTTTACTTTTATCCTTTTTCAGGAACAAGAGACTACCAACAAAAAAGAGCCCCCATTGGAGTCTTCTTCATGCTTTTAGACTCTCTAAAATTGAAAGCACCATCGAGCATTTACTTTCTCAGGCTTGCCAAAAATCCACGAGATCGTACCACAACGGTGTCTTTAGACACCACCCCACAAAAAACAGTTTGGCAGCATCCCCACTTTGGGTCACCTTTTTTCAGAGTACTCTGGAATGTGTCTTCCTTGGATCCCATCAATATCAAAAGTGTCTACCTCCCCCAAGTATTTCCCATCTGCAGTGACATTCCCAGTATTGCAGCTATGATCCCATTCCCATGA
>LPNX010189695.1:175702-295857 GCA_001517045.1 Pseudotsuga menziesii
TTGCATCGTTGAGATTCGTACAGGGTATTGGTCTGTGCAATATTTGGTTGAAGACCCCGGATTTCACCTGACTCTAGCACATTGATTAGTCTATTCGAGGGACCTAAATAGGTTATTTCCCTTACAATTTCCAGGTTTCCTTGGATACAGTGTTCAGAAGCCCCAACAGCGCTTCTATATAGATTTATGGTCGATGCAGCATACTTGTACCACAGAGACTCTGGCTCTCCATCAGTGAGTCCATATAGCTATGTACCGTCCTATATCCAATAGTCTATTAGTCATGAAGATATAGCATTCCATGAGAATGCCATGGGTCCAATGTAGCAGTTCTTCAAATCAGTATTGTATTCAACCTCTCAGTGAGGCAACCACTATGTATCATCAATTGTATATGATCGGCTCTTGTATTATAGAGCATAGATCACATTATTCTTTTGACATTTTTACAAGCATGGGGATGCCCGCCTCTTCCATATGCATTTCACACATTATTTGTATCTCACCCATTGATGGGAACTATATTAATACTAAAACCAAAATCCACCATTCCCCAGCCCAGGAAGCACCACCTCTCCATAGAAAATCCTATGATGTCTGTCAACCATACAATGAGCTCCTGCCCTCACACATCAGGGGGAAATCTATTAACCCAAAAAATCCCTCACTCGGCTCTACATGGCCTACACCACCCAAGGACACCCATGCACGACCCTCATTTCACCCCATTGGACCCCCACGCCCTCAAAAAGGATTAAGAATGAGCAAAAGGGCTTAAAAACCCCTAAAAAGAGCCTAAATATCTCTCCTAGGGGCTAAAGCCTCCAAAAAGGGGCTTAAAACCCTCAAAGGAGCTAAAAACCCCAAAAGGATATAAAGATAGGGTGGAAGGGGCTAAAAGCCCAAAAAAGGGGCTAAAGACCCAACCAGGGGCTTAAAACCCTAAAAAGCCCCAAAAAAGCTATAAATAGAGGGGTGGGAGTCACTCTCAAGACACTTCTCCCTTGCATACTGTTATGCTACCCATGGATGCCTTAAGACCCTTGTCTCTCAAGCCACCCACACTCCCTCTCCTCCATTCTCCATTGAGCCATAGCTCCCCCATCCAAGAGAGGTGCTTCTCCAAGCCAGGGCATGGTGGCCCATTCAACCCAAAGAGAAGGTATAACATTTGTTTTGTTTTGTTTATTTACTTTCATCTAACCCATATTTGCTTCCATGTTTTCTAAGATGTTTTTTGTAGGTTTCTGGAGTTAAACCCTAACAGTGTTTGCAGAGGGGTTTCCAGCCATTCCATATGTCCCTTCTTTCTGTTCTTTATTTCATTTTGTTTCTGTCCATTCATTTTCTGCATTTTCCATCCAGGAACCTATCCTTCCATCCTATAGATGGAAGGTAGCCATTCCTGCCCTGTAGTAAGGGAGAAATCCCTGCTACAAGTGTAGTCTAAGTTCTAAACACTGAGTCAAAATTTGATCACTTAACAATTAAGGTGAGGAAGAAGCTGAGAAGTTGTATCTTTTGAATAACTAGTGCCTTTATGCTCTCTGATTACATATTACTTTGAAAACGTGACATCATTACTTGGTTGTTTATGGAATGCATTGTGATGGGAATGAAGGTAGGGTATGATGAGCCTCAGTTTGTTAACTGGAACAGGTATATCGATATGTCTTAATGTAAATATAATAAAGGTGAACATGCACAACAAATGCTCATGAGACATATAAAGCTATGTTCAAAATTGGAATGAAATGGAATCAATTGTGGAAAATTAATTATCATCCTCAGAATAGCCAAATAGGATCAATGGAAGACCTAAAGCCCTATATGAAAATGAGTTTTACTCTTTTTTTTCAAATTTTCATGAGTGACAATGCTTTTCATTCTAGAAAAGGGAAATCGTTTTGTTTTCCAAGCCCACAAATGCATTAGAATAACATCCTTGAACTAGAAAAAATTTAGTATCAAAGAACCTTGATTTGTTGACAATAAATAAGCATACATGATTCAAGTGGATAGACAAGGTGATTATCAAACAATCAATCGACCCATTCTTTGTGATCGATGACTTTGTTGGGGAGTTGTCTTCTTCTTCTTCCCCTCATTATGTTGCTACTAGGCTTGTTATTTCTAATTGGAAAATGCCTTCTTTGAGTACATTCTTTGATTCTCTGACAAAGGATCAAGATAAATTGATCCATATGGGTGCTCTTAGAATATTCAAGGGAAATGATCATGCTCTTATAGTTCAAGGAAGTAATAATGTAAAGTCAAAATAGAAGCAAATAGTGAAAGAGAGGAAGCCAAGTTCAGATAATGAAGATGATAGACCGAATCTTATTGATGAAGGTTCAATGAAGAAAGTCAACAATAAAGGGAGTACATACTAGTGTTCATATTTCAGCAAGGGATTTCATACTGAGAAAAAATGTTTCAAGAAGAATATGGACATCATATCTCAGTTACTTGAGAAGCATAACATCGAAGTTCCAGATGAACTAGTGAAGCCTGCTGAATCCTCTGAACATTGTCACGGTGCGCAGTCCCAATGTAATATAAATTATGCCATGAGAGCCAGAGTTAAATCATTTCCTCACATATTTGATATAGATTCATTTTATGATCTATCAGAATCATAAATATCAGTGTCTTTCTTGAATAAATCACCTATCATTCTACTGTATCCATCTCCCAATGATTGTGTTTTTTCACTGAATCCTTACTTGTCTTTCTCTAGCTCTTCCTCACTCCATTCAAATTATTATGAATCTGATTTAGAAGCAAGTTTTCAGGATTATATGCATGTTATGACATCACCCATACCATTTATCCATCCTATGAATACTCCTAAGACTATACAAACCCCAAGTTCACTAGTTGATTCCTTATCGGTCTCCTATGCAGTTCAAGCCTTGTCTATTTTTCACCGGTTGGTTATCCATGACATCAGTCATCCTTGGAGTTATGTTACACATGTTTGTATCTGATCTAAACATCTATGTTTCAGATCTAAAGTCCATCGATCATTCAAATTTACAAATTCATATGTTTTCCCTAGTTGCTCATCCTTTTCCTACACTAGCCCTATATCCTCATGGATACATTATACCTTTAGTGTTTTCTGCTCGATATGATTATATTTCTGATATTTCAGAGTCATTTCAACCTCATTTCATATTTGGGAAGGTGCTATAGGAGTTTCAAAAGAATATATATGTCCCACTTCACCATTTTGCAGATCAACAAGGAACTAGTTGTGTTGGATTTTTTACTCTTTGGGAAGGAGTATGCAGAAATCTCTTTTCATTTTCAGATTTTGTTTGCAAATTAGAGTATGTTATAAGCAAGAAGCATTGAGATAATTCTCCTCTTTCATCAGATGATTGTAGAAATAATAACTCCAATGCAATGAGAAAAGATGCTAAGAACAAGCACGGGAAATAGATCTTGCTACTAAGATAATTCTCACAAGAATACACAGGAAAAATAGAGAGAATAAAAGAGACTGAATCACGTGAATGAAGAGATGAATATTGGAGTGTATTCTTCCATTGAATAATGATAAATAATAGTGTGCATAAATAGTACATCCCTCATAGGTAAAATAGAGTTGTATGGAGGCAACTCATAAAGCTCATAAAGGTAGACTTACCAAATATGATAAACCCCCATAGGTGGATAAAGCACTTCCCAAACTAGTCAAGGACCTCACAAATTATAAAAAATCATGAGTGAGTTTTAAATAGCAATGGAAAAACATGTTAATCCTGGAAAACGAAAAGAAAATCGTGGAGGATGGGTTGGCAACAAAAGATACCACTTTCCTAGTTAACTAGCTTTACCTTATCCACAAAAAAACTAGATAAAAGAAGAATAAGTAAGAATATGTAGGAAAGCATGGTTACTAATTCTGGGAGTCAAAAAAATGTTCAACATCAACCCAAAATCAGAATTAAATCATTCCTGGGGTATAGATGGCAAGTGTTGACTTTATGGTGCAAGTGGATGCCAATTATCTAGCTAGCAAGTAGGAATTTAATCAAATAATGATTAAATATTTTATCCTAAGTTATGAGTGGGTTTAATAATATCCCAACACCCCCCTCTAAGTCTGACTTTATGATGGTATGTCAAAAATATAGGTGTATATAGGGCCCAACAACAAGGCTATGGTCATTGTTTAATAATTATTCATGTTCAAAAAGCTGAGGAAAGAGGCAAAACCACATGGGGAAAATCCTCCCTCGAGAAAGGACAAGGCACAAAATTTGAACAATATGTCTTCAACATATCTTTATATTCACTTGAATGAGCTGAATGAACTGCTTCTTGGTGAAAGACTTGATGAATAAATCATGAACTCCATGATCATGCGCTAGAGTGTTGAATTTGCAAGAAGGAAGAGGAGATATTCCTAGTATCTCATCAACTGATGAAGTAGGAGCATAATCTGATGCTTCTTGTTGATGTAAAACTCTGATATGCAAACAAAATCTGAAATGGAAAGGAGATCTCTACATAGTCCTTCCCAAAGAGTACACAAATTAAGACAATTTGTTACACACTTAATTCCTTGAATAGCTACAAAATTGTGATGTGAATCACATGTCATTCTTCCAATATGATTTAGCACCTTCCCATATCTGATATGAGGCTGATAAAACTATGATATATTAGAAACATTAGCATATGGAACAACAAATATAAAGACTTCAGTGACTCCATGAGGATTTAGGGCTAGACTAGGAAAACTATGAGCAACTAGGGAAAACTTATAGGTGTAAAAATATGAATGATGGATGGACTTGAGATCTGAACCATAAGTGTTTAGAACATATAGAAATATGTTTAATATAAGTCCAAACATGACTAAGTTCATGGATAACCAACCACTGAAATATAGACAAGACTTCAAACCATGCAATATAAGTAACACTCATAAGAGACTAATGAGGATTCAACTAGTGAACTTGGGATTTGTATAGTCTTAGAATTATTCATAGGTATGGTATATGGAATGGATGGAGGTATTAATTGTGTACCAGCCTGAAAACATGCTTCCAAAGGATCCAATATATCACATATAAGCATATCAGTAGACTCATGGGAATACACAGGTAATGAATCCTCTGTAGTAGAAAAGGAGGAAGGAAGGAGATGTTCAAAATATTTAAGGAGGCTCTAAGTATTGATGCCAATAGAAAAGAAGGAGATGCAGAAGCACATGAGATCAAGTACGATAAGTGGTATGACACACATAAGACTTGATTTTGCTAAGAAAACATCCAGAAAGACACTAGGTTGCTCACCATCCATGAGAGAGGTATGCACAAGGTGTGAAAGATATAGCACATAGATCTCAGAATCTAAGATAGAAGATATAGAGAACACTGAATGGGTGAATGGATCATCATAAATATCAATAAAATCTCCATATGTCACTTTTTTTTCTCCATCAACATCATAAGAAGATGAATCCATATCTTCAACTCCAAGAGATACAAAAAAAGATGGCTCTTCAATATTTGCTTCTTGATTGAAGGAGGAAGCATTCGAATCAAAGAGGGTAGCAGCAACATGAACAATATGTGAAAATTATTTATTCTAAATAACTTCATCAGAGAATGTAGAGGCCAATACATATTGAGAGAGAGCACATGAGGATATGTTGGGTTCGCTTCATGCTTCATCTTCTACTTCCTACACACCAAAAGCTTTGTCCAAATTGTTCCAAAGCTCAAATGGATATTCAACATAATCCATGAGATGATGTATATTTGGAGACATTCCCAAACATATAATTCCATAATCTCTATCACAATTGTTCATCTAGTCAATCTTCTCTTCATAAGTCTCAGGTTCTCTCAATGCACCAATGGAGACTTCAAAGAGACATTGCCTCTTCAAGTATGTGCTCATCTTGGGATTCCAATCAGCATAGTTGAAAGGAGATAATAGAGGATGTTAGATCAATAATCCACCTCAGTACCATGATATTATACCTTAGGCACATTTCATTTGCTTCCATGCAATGTTCTATGGTCTAGACTTAGGGATATAGATCATTTACTCACAGTTGATGTGCTCTTGGTTGATCATTCTGACAATTGAAGCACTCCCATATGATAATTTTGACTAGAAGGAACCCTCATTGATGACATATTAGCCTAGGTGCACTCCCCCTTCACCAGATTCAGGGAATGTGTTTGACTTTAGGTGCTAGTGCATGTTTATGGTGGTTTTTGGCCTTCCTTGGGCATTTATTGCCTCCTAGAGCCACTCCCACTCACCCATGGGCTCACCCATGCCTAGCATGCCTCCATTTATGTCTTAGCATGCCTACCCCTTGTTCACACTTGCATTTGTGACCATTTGGGATGATTAGGAAGCTGATTGGTCCACTTAGGGGGGTTTGAGGGTCAAATCATGGTATGACACTTGTATGCATCCATGTGGACTCCAAGGCCTCACGATTTTTACCTATTGTAATATATATTTGTTCCATGCATAGTTACATGTTGGACAGTCATAATAATATCAGTTATTGACTTCATTTGGGTGTGATATTTTCACTCTTTCTGCTAATTTGTGCATATTTTGTGAGCAATATCGAATTGTGAGAGTTTCCTTGGCTCCTAGATCCAGTTGTGAATCAATTATTAGATGCTATCATATCTTATTAGAGCTGCAAATCAAATCCATGTTTTTTGAGTTGTTGTTGAGGGATTTTCTAGATAGATTCAATTGTTTTCTTTATAGGTACATTCAATAGTTTGTCACCAAGAGCGCAAGCAGAAATGGAGCAGACCCATGTCTTGTTGACCCCATTCAACTATTTTGAATGGAAGGATGAAATAGTGATCCAGCTGAGGTCGAAAGGCCTGTACAAGGTCACCATGGGGACTAAGGTCGAACCAAACTCTGTTGTGGATAAATCGAAGTTCTTCAACATGCTTGATGAAGCGTTTGGAATGCTTTGTCTCAACATTTCAAGAGACTTGCTCTTCCATGTAGACAGTCTATCAACTCCCAATGAAGTATGGCTCAATATTGAGGCATTGTTCGGGAAGACTGATGAGATGAGAGGTCACCAACTCGAAAATGAGCTCATCTCACTGAGTCCAGCTCATTTTGAGACAATCCAATACTTCTTCACCAAGTTCAAATCGTTGGTGCTTCAGTTAAAATAGTGTGGCATAGAAAAGAAGGAGGGTCGGCTCATATTTTCCATACTTTTGAATATAGGGCCAGAGTACTCAATGTTTGTGTCTACTTTCCACTCTAGTGAGCTCACAGCTCGAAACTGGCGCATGCCTTCACTAGTTGATTTCGTGGAGTCACTGATCAAGAGCAAGATAAGCTAGTGCAAATGGGCACCATAAAATACATTAAATATCAATCTCTTACTGCAAGAGTTTTGAATCAAGGCAAATGCAAGAAGAAAGCTAAGGATTCGAAGCAGCAGGACAAGAAGAAGCTGGACAACCCAAATCTTCAGATGGAGGTTCGAATCCTAGAAGGGATAAGGACAAGAAGAAGCAAGACAATACCAAATGCACCTATTGTCACAAAGGGTGGAATCTAGAGTGCATGCATGAAGAAAACCATAGACATGATGGTGCAGCTGCTGGAGAAGAACGACATCCCACTGCCTAAGGCCGCAAGGAAGAAGGATGGAAGTCCAGGCTCAAAAAATAAAGAGAGGTTCCATGCATTGGTTGTTGGTTCTTCAGACTCTTATACCTTCATCGTAGATTCAATATCTTCCATACATATGTCTTTAGTAGAATATTTCTTCCCAGCCATGTATTCTGACACTGGTCCAATTGTTCGAATGGGAGATGATTCAGAGATCCAAGCAAAAGGGATTGGAAGGATCGATTTTGATGATGGGTACTTCAATAATGTTTTGTTTGTACCATACTTGGAAGCAAACCTACTCTTAGTGTACAAAATGACTCACACGGGTGAATCCAAGAGACTAACATTTATTCCAGACACAGTGGAGATAGTATAAATCTCTACAAACAAGGTGGTGGCATTGGGGTTTGTTGATCATCATGCAATAATGTACAAGTTCTCTCATTTCCTTCCCTACTACAGAGGAAATACATTTATATCTCATACCAATGAGATAAGCGTATTTTGGCATGAGAGATATGGTCATCTCAATTACAGGTACCTCAGGAATTGAACAAAGAAGGCATGGTGGAAGGGCTTTGTTCTATCAAGTTCTCAAGTGGCACATGCAAAGTATGTGTAGTGGGAAAGCATGCAGAGTGAAACTATGAGAAAGGGAGAGCAAGGAGAGCTACCCAAATGCTTGGCTTAGTGCATTCACATCTTATTAGGCCTCTTCCCACATCCTCTTATGGGCAATCAAGGTATGTTTTAATTGTTATAGATTATTTCTCAAGGTATTGTTGGGTGTATTTCCTTAAACTAAAATCTGAAGTCTTTGAGACTCTCAAAGCTTGGAAATCCCTGGTTAAGAATGCATGTGGGAATAATATCAAGGTCCTTAGGACTAAAAAATGCAAGGAGTATGTGAATAATATTTTGTAGTAGCTTTGTGAGGAATGTGGCATCCAAATGTAGCATTCGGTCCCCTACACACCACGACAAAATGGTGTTGCAGAGCGCAAGAACAGGGTTCTCAAGAAGATGGATACATGTATGATTGAAGAAAAGGATTTGAATCCTAAGCTATGGGATGAAGCAATTAACTGTGTTGCATACATCCAAAATAGAGCTCCTCACAAAGAATTTCAGGATCTTTGGCTCAAAGGCTTGGGATAGAATTCCTCCATAGAAACAAAAGGCCTTGCAACCTCAAAGCAAGGAGTCCATCATGATTGGATATGTTGAATATGAAAAGGGCTACAAGCTCTTTGATCCCTCATCTCATAATACATTCATAGAAAGGAGTGTACAGTTCGAAGAGGAGCTCATGCAAGAGGTCGAACTAACTCATGGGGAATGCTCACATCCTCCACTCCATGATGATGTAAGTGATGATTTTTTCTGATATTTCTGATTCTGATATTGCTGAAGATGATGATGACATGCATTTAGATCCAGGATCACCCATTCGTCCCAAATGGGCTAAGAAAACTCTTGAAGAAACAAGAAATCTAGTTGGAAATCCACTAGATCCTAGAAAGACTAGATCTCAATCTCACATTGCTTTCTCTGCATGTGAAGTGAATATTGCTAAGAAATGCTTCATGATGGTTGGATCTGATCATAAAAAATATCAATCAGCATCATTTGACCCAATATGGAAAACAACCATGCAAGAAGTGTGCAACTCATTATGGGTTGGCCATTAATCCGTTTACATATTGAAAGTGGCATAACATTTGATGAAGCACCAGAATCTACCAAACAGTAATGTACATTATGATTAAAAATTTCAAATGACAGTAGAAAAGGTAAAGTTTGAGATTTATACTTTACTCCGATGCTTGCTTCATTTACTTCATCATCGGATTCCATGGCTTATGGGATACTATTGGGTTGTGGATCAAAATATTCCAGAAGTTTCCTCCTTTGCTGAGGAAAATTACATAGTTCAAATAGAGAAATTTTTACTTTTGTTTTCTTGATATCCTCTACAATATCATACCCCATATCATGTTCTACCAAACCTTTTATAGTACCTTATTATTTACTTATCATTGTCTTCATTGGTTTGTTAACTTCTGGCATTGCCTCTTTTATATTTATCGGATTAGGCTTAGGTGTTGTTTGGCTAGTACTGAAAATTTTCTTCATGTTTTATTTCAACTTCTTTATTTCAGGTAGTATTAAACTTTTATCCACTATCGACCCTTTACTTCTAGGTGTAACATTAACTGATGACACTTGAATTTCCTCAGTAGGTTCATCTTCACTAAGCCCCAAAGTAGGTGCCCAATCCCATAATACCATAGTGGTTTCTTCGTTTGTTTGTTCTGGCTCATTAGTTTGGGATTGCTCTTCTTTAGGATCTACCAATTGGGTATCTAACAATTGATTCATAACCAGAGTCATTGAATTAATCCATTGTGGACAACTTTTTTCAAAATGATGTTCTTGGTGAAAGGTACAGAAGTGATCAATGCCTACTTCATTAAAATGTTAAACGGTAGAATTATGCACAGGTGGTTGGGGTTTTCCACTCTCTTCCTTATTTTTTTTAATAAGGGTTGAATGGATTTCTATAAGAACTAGCTCCTTTATCCTTTTCCATGGCTACTATTTTGTTTGAAAATTTCTACACCTACACCATTTTCACCACATTTTCTAGCTCATTAGAGTATTCTTCTTTGGGCTTAGTTGACATCAAAGGCATTTTACTTGTGGTATGTTACTATCAAGAGGAGGTTACTATCCCACTAGCCAAGGACATGGAGTTTACAACAATCAGTCCTATGTGAACCAGTCTTATCAAGGAGCGTGGAACCAAATGTCTCAACCTAGTCATCGTTTCCTATCAACGTTATATTTACCTTACTTATCGAGATTGACTAACGATCTGATATCTCATGATCTGACATGGTCGGTTGTCCCTCCCAAGCTTCCTTCGTACATTCCAAAGTTCGAAGGTAAGACTTGTACAGAAAGTAAGAAAGAACAGAAAGACAAGAAACGGTTGGAAACCCCTCTGCAAATAATGTTAGGGCTTAACTCCAGCTACCTGCAAACAACTATTAGAAACAAAAGACCTGCAAAAAAAGTCAAGAAACAATCCTGCAAGCAAATATGGGTTAGAAAACAACTAAGCTACTAAAGCAAATACATGAGAAAACAATGGTATACCTTCTCTTTGGTGCAATGGGCCACCATGCCCTGGCTGGAAGAAGCACCTCTCTCTCTCTCTTGGCAATGGAGGAGCTGTGGCTCAATGGGAGAATGAATGGATGAGAGGGGGGATGTGGGTGGTGTTATAGCTGATTTTACCACTCCAAGTGAATCACACTTGTATGGCCTTCCCCTATCCCTATACAAACTCCTTAGACCCCTTGGACCATTTTTTGTCATTTGATGTTTCCTTGACCATCCCTATAAACATGTGAAAATTAATACACGCGAATTTTAAACCCCTAATCGCGTACATACACGGGTTTGACCCCTAAAACTGTGTACATCGGGATGTGTGCAAAATCCAAATCCTTTTGGAGTTTTCCTTGACATGGATCCGACTCACTTGACTCCTGGCCTTCCATATGCCTTGAGATCGCTCGGATTTGACCTTTCATTACCCCTTTGAAAAGCTATATAAGGAACTCTTTGGATACATTGAAGACATAAGAGAAGTGAGAGCAAAGAAACTATAGTCCATTGTTGCTCGAACTTGTGCTTGAGTCTGCATCCCTTTGTCCCTTGGAGCACTTTTGTGTTCTTCCCAAGCTTTCCTTTTGCTTGTGAGCTTGCTATCGAGAGATGGAGGATTGAGGTGGTGGAGGCCCAAGTGGGGGATTCAGTTTCTCTGATTCGTAGACATGACGATAGAGGTTGTATCCATTGTAATCTTTGATTTTATATTAATAGAAATATCTTTTCTTGTCCAATAATGTATGTTTGAATGAATATTTTATCCATGGATGACTTCAAATGCTTATACATTGTTGATTATATATGCTAGAATAGATCTAACACCAATATATATTGTATGCTTGTCTTGTTTACTTATTGTTGAGGAAGTGATTCATCAATTCAAGATGAAGTTGGAAATCTCAATAGGGATCTACTTCAACCGTTCAGAATAAGGTATGAGGTATGATCCTTTAGTGTTAGATATTTGATTTCTATTGCATATTGGAAAGGATTGATTTCTGGAGTCAAGCTGTCTGTTGTGGTACCCCAAGCCATAGGAATTTCTCTCCGTAACAGAATTGGCGACTCTGCTGGGGAGTTCCTAGTAGTTGTCCTTTGGGGGTTTTCTATCGGCATTCAATGACTTTAAATTGCTCTTTTTCTCTTGTTTCTATGTCGGGTCTGGGGGCATGTTTGATTGGTGTGAAGTTTGTCTCAGCTTGTCTGTTTGCCTTTATTTTTATGCAACTTTTCTTCCTGTACGTGATTTTTTAACTCACAGTCACATATATACGTGGTTTTCACTGCTATTTCTGTGTACACATGCAGGTTTACTGCAGATAGTCGCGTATGCCCTTAGTTTTTCCTTCTAGAGGAAGATGGATTGTTGCTGGGTGAATTTTGATGATTGCTGAGTCTCCTTTGATACTACTAGAATCTGTATACACCTCTATTTCTGACCAGAGATGTTTTTTTAGGGTAAAATTTCTTTTTTGAAGAATGTTCTTGTCATTGCATTTTCGATTTTTTGTTTTGGGATTAGTGCATTATATTTCTTTTACCTTAGTACTTTGCTTGAGTGTTGCTTGAGTGTGCTTGCAGAGTCTGGGGGTTGTAGAGCCATTCTTTTGCTTTAATATCTCATTTTTATTTCAAAAAATCCAAAAATATTTGCTTATCATCATGCATTGCATCTTGCATTTTGCATAGTACTTGCGCTAGATTTGCTTTGGAGTATTAGTCAGGATTTCATATAGGAAAGCTCGCATTTATCATTTGAAGAAAATTGTGCATTTCACGTAGTAGCATACCCTGTTTTTCATGGACACAATGCATTTGCATTGATTGTTAGGTGTGCATTTTGCTTCATGTTGTAAGCCATTAGTTGCACGGCCATATACCTCTTTTGAGTAATAAAGCCAATTAAAATCAACGCTAAATATAAATGAACTACACTATTTTATTTGATAGGGTTCACCAACAAGATTAGGTTTTAGGGTCTTGGAATAGTTCATTGTGAGTAAATTCTCCAAGACCACTAAACAACAACATGTATGTGTCTGTTCAGGTGACTGTGTGAAATTCCTTGGTATAACCAGTGTTTCTCAGGATCCTCCTCTCAAAAGGGAGTTGAGCACAGGGCAATGTGATCGGTTATTGATTGGGATGACCCCTAGTAATAACCGAGTAGCACCAAAGATATTTCCAGGATTGTATTCGTATCAGGGGGCTCTTTCGAGAGTTTCAGGCTTTGATACCCTGCCCATATGGTCAATCCCGCTTGCGACTGTCCGCCTGAGCGTTAATTATATTAAGGTGACCTTAGTGGCCTTACCTAGGATATCGAGGGGGTACTCTGCAAAGGTTATTTTGTAGGTGTCCTGGCCAGGTTGGGTTCGGACAGCACAGTCGCTTTACGCGTTGAAGCTAAGGGCCACAATAATTGGTTACATACCTCTGCTTGTTGTGTATGGGAGTCTCAAGCCTCTCCTAGGTGAGACATACCTGCTTCATTCGGGAGCTCACTTATCCTACCCTTGATTGCTTGTGTTTGGCTTTAGATTTTCTTGGTGATTGCTCTGTGCACGTTAGCTTGCCTATGGATTGTGTAGATAGAGAGTCTTTTATATTTTCTGATTCATTGTGGATTTGGGTGCAGCTCCTCGCCATTCTTGTCATTTAGTAGGACTTCCACCTTCTACATCTCCTCCTCCTTTGGGAGAGAGAAATAGACAATCTAGGCAGACTACTTCGCACATTGATTCACACACGATGGGAGACCATGTAGAAGGTATTCCTGAACCACCTTCTCCCATTCAAGTGGAAGATGGGGAGTTTACTCCTAACTACGATCATTCACCTGATTTGACTGAGTTAGGTCCTATAATTTCTGAGATAGGTACTTTTCATGATAGACCTACTTACTCTAGTGTTGATCCCCCATTGACGCATCACCGGTATGGAATGTCGAAAGATGATGAGACTCATTTTGAACCCACGAGCACTAGTTATGGTAGTTATGGTATGTCTGGTTTTCCCACACATGATTTGGCATTCCATGTCGAGTCTGAGTTTGAGCCTAAATCTATGCTTGGGGGCACTCTAATTCCTTACCATGCAGAGAGGTTTGGGAGCACAAGTCACATTGCACCTTCCATCCCAGCGATGGAAGCTACATCACATATTCCTCCTAGGTCTAGGGTTAGTGATCCTATTAGGATATCGGATCCAAGACAAGTGACTATAGGGAATAACACGTACATAATTACACAGGTCCCTTCGTCCTCTGTCCCTAGTTCTTTGAATATTCACCCTCCACCTCATTCACGTGGGCCTTCGGGATGGAACGTTGCTACGACTCATGTCCGTACTGCGGTTACTCGACCAGTTGTGTCTCAGGTTCAAGTACCGCCCGTGGTTTCGGGAGGTCATGTTCATACTTCCAGAATGTATATTCCTACTTCCAGAGCATATATTCCTACTTATGGAGTGTCTCATGGGACATCTCATGCGATGACTTATGGACCCTATTATGGGACACAGTATGGACAGGGCTCTTCACCTTATGGGGGTGAGTATCAACAACCTGCTTACTCTCCAAATTATGAATTTGTAGCTCCAAATAGTCAAGGTACACCACACTATGGTGCTTCCATGCCACCCTATATGGGTCAAACAGGAGGAGGGAACTATGGCCAAGGCCATGGTGGTTATGGTAATCAGACCTATGTGAATCAAAAACTATCAGGGAGTGGTCCATTGACCTAATCATCCTAGGATCCCTTTCCTCGCAACGCTGAATCTTCCTGAATTATCAAGATTGACGAACGATCCTGTAGCTCATGACCCGGCTTAGCCGGCTGTCCCTACTAAGCTTCCCTCAGACATAACCAAATTCTAGGGAAAACCGAGAGAGGATCCAAGCGAACATGTTACTACCTTTCACCTATGGTGCTCTTCGAATTCCTTACACCAGGACTCAATCCGTTTAAGGCTATTTCAACGCACCCTTACAGGGCCTGGCACAAAATGGTATATAGAGTTACCTAGGGGGGCATTCTCTTTGTTCGATGACCTAGCGATGACTTTTCTTAAACACTTCTAGCTACCAGTGCGTTATGACGTTGGTACAGAACTCTTGTCGACATTTCGGTAGGATAAAGCCACACATATCTCGGATCATATCCAAGAGTGGCGTAAACAGAAGAGGTTGATTAAAGCCTTTATACCGCTGGAATTCGTCCTCGAATGGTCCCTTAAGTCGTTATTGCCGTATATAGCGAAGGATGTTTCTACATCCAGAGTGCAAAATGAGGAACAAGTCATTTTTAGGGCGCGGGAACTGGATTTGATTTATGCTTAGTCCGGTTTGTTATATGAGATCATTCCCAATGCTCCGCATTCTAGTTTTGACCCCAAGGTTAAACCTGGACCACATGCCGATGGCATTGTTGGTTGTGCGAGTGCTAAACCTGCGGATTCGGTTGCAAAACAAGTTAGTCAATTGTCAATCAACCAATCTGCTTCGGGACAAGCCATGGCTTCATCTCAACCCGCCCAAACGGCGAGTGTGCTTTCGGTGCAATCGTCAGACTAGAAGGGTAACCAGTAGCCCGGACGGAATAAAAAGATAATAATAATGACAACAATGCCCGTAATGCTGGGGGGGACAAGCAAGATAAACGTAAGGTTAAATTTCCTTGCAATTTGTGTAAGGAAGATCACCTCACTTACTTGTGCCCTCGTATCGATGAAGCCTCGAGATTCTTAGCACAGGGCCCAGCTGTGCTAACTAACCCTTTACCTCACAATCAAAATATGAACTCAAGGACCCATGATCAATCTAGTGGTGATCCAGATCCGCCGGAGGGTAGTGGTTGTGGTTGCATTAACATGGTATGTGTTGCAAAATTTGTGACCCATGCGAAGGACTATGGTTTGTCACAACCCAACCTAGGAAAGGAACCTAATCCACCAAGAACTCCTTTGCATATTGAAAAACCTGTGGATAAACCTGAGGCTGCACCTCACATTCCTAAGGGAGTCCTTAAGCATTCGGGGCACAATCCTAATGTCCGAGCCACCCAGAACTATTATGTTGTCGAGGATTTGGGCCACACTCCTTGTGCGATGTCTGCACTAGAAGTACTTCAAAGTTGTCCTTCGCAAAGGAAGGCTTTTCTTTCTGCCCTTGGTGTGAATGATGATAATTCTTCCTCCGTGATTAAATTTGAAACCGCAGGACTTCAGCCTCGCTTGCCTTACTATGTGTCTCTTTTGATTCACGTAGAATGTCTTAACATGATCGTTAAGCGTACTGTGATTGACGAAGGCGTCGTTGCTTCTGTGATGTTTTTATCATGTTTGAAGGGTTTAGGTTCCCCTGAGTTGTCTAAATCGGTGACCATGTTAACTGCGTTTGATGGGAGATCATTTAGACTGCACAGGATCCTTCCTTCACTTAAGGTCCATTTGGGAGGGAAGATGTTTGCGATAGAGGTTGAGGTGGTTGATGCGCCCCTTGACTACAATCTCTTACTGGGTAGGAATTGGATGTACAGTATGCAAGCCGTAGCTTCTTCCATATTTTGCGTTGTATGTTTTCCATTTAACGGGAAGATAGTTATGATTGATCAAACGTCATTCAAGAACCCGTTTGTTACCGCATCTTCGGGAGCTTCGATCCCAATTGTAGAGCACTCTCAGCCAGCAACTGGGAGTGTGGGTGTGGGCATGTATCCATACCTCATGGGAATTTTTAGTTGTCCTGCACCTATCCTAATGATAGGGTCTAGTCCCGATGAGGCTTCGACATCTATGAGATCGGTGTCTTTTCGCACGAGTCATATGGAAGATCTTTGGATTATTCCTACACTGAGTACTTCAAGTGATCCCATCGTGATGGACGTGCCATTGCCTGCAACTATGGTAGCTTATCAAGCTAATCTTGAGTGTGTCACATATCCTAGTCCTTCCTCTTCACAGACGGAGGAGGAGGACCCGTATGTGCTTCCTGCATGGGTAGTACAGTCTTCTCATTCACACGACTACCTTGACAGTGTTTTTCCTTCAGACAAAGAGATTATTGAGGCCATGTCGGGAGTTGAGCCACCATGGGAAGAGCTCCATCATAGATCTTATTTTCTTCCCGAGCTTGACCGCTTGGAGCGTGAGGAATTTAGGGAGGTTCTTAGTGAGATATTTGGTAGTCCTATGGTTCCATTAAGCTTTCCTGGTCCGATGGCTGATGGAAACATGGCAAATATATCTCCAATGATTCCTATCAATATCTTTCGTGATCCTGGCAAGATAGAGAATGTCTATATTGGGGCAGAATGTTCCCATGCTAAGATTCAAGAATACACCGAGCTGTTTAAATAATTTCGTGATATCTTTGCTTGGTCTTATGATGAAATGCCAGGTATCGACCCTTGCATTGTTGAACACAAGATTAAGACTTATCCCAACGCTAATCTTGTTCAACAACGCTTGCGCGCAGTGAATCCTAGGAAAGCACCCATGATTAAGGAAGAGATAGAGAAACTGTTGAAAGCCGGTTTTATTTATCCCGTTCCCTTGACGGAGTGGGTTTCAAACCCCATTCTGGTGGACAAGAAGTAGGGAGTGATCCGCATATGTACTGATTTCCGTGATTTGAATCGTGCTTGTCCTAAGGACAATTTCCCCACACCATTTATTGATCAGATTTTGGATGAGTGTCCGGGTAGCGAGGTTTTTTCCTTTACGGACAGCTTTTCTAGATATAATCAGATACAAATTAAACCTAAGGACCAACATAAGACTGCATTTATTTGTCCTTGGGGAACTTTTTCATCTTGGAAAATGCCTTTTGGCCTTAAGAACACCGGAGCTACTTTTCAGCGGGCTATGACCTTGATCTTCCACGATCTCAAATCGATTATCGAAGTGTTTTTGGATGACCTTGCTACTCATTCTCGTATGAGAATGCCTCATTCCTATCATTTGAGATTGGCATTCGAAAGGTGCCGCCATTATTTGGTCAGGTTAAATCCTCACAAGTGCATATTTTGTCTGAAGTCAGGTCGCTTATTAGGATTCATTGTCTCTAAAGAGGGTATAAGAGTCGACTCTTTGAAGGTTGGGGCAATACTTTAGTTGTCTCCCCTGAAAAATATTCATCATCTTCAATGTTTGCAAGGCATGCCAAACTTCTTACGGAGATTCGTTGTCAATTTTTCCAATTTGACTAGAGGCTTCATGCGTCTTTTGAAGAAGGACACCACCTTTTGTTGGGATGAGCAAGCCTAGGAGTCCTTTGATGCGCTCAAGAAATCCCTAGCATTGGCCCTGGTGATTAGTCCCCTAGACTATAGCCATGATTTTTTACTTTATTTGGCCGCGTCCATGGAGACGATTTGTATGGTTTTGGTTCAAGAGGATGAGGAGCTCCAATGGTGAGGGACATCCCGTCTATATGGAACGACTTCGAGTCTGGATCCCAGTAGTCCACTAACATCTGCAATAGTCCTGGTTTGGCCCTTAAGCCATGAAGACACCAAAATTTGTATAGCCCACATGCACATAACGCTTGTTGATCCATTAGATCGGCCCTTACTGCCTCTTCTACATCACCATGTTCATGTTCTCTCCATTCTAGGACCATCCTACACAAAAAATTGGAAGTTTGTCCATTAGAATACTTGAAAAAATTTAAGCGCGGCCGCATACATGACTTTTTTCCAAACAGCCACGTATGTACGCGACTGTGAGGGTGTTTTCCGTGTATATTCAGCCCTATACACGGAAAAACCCTCGATTTCTGTGTGGGTTGTAGCGCCTATTTTAGATTGGCCTAGAAAATCAAATACACCATGGAATTTGACAAAATTTGCATCAAAATGGAAGAGTAGAGCATGGGTAAGTACCTGGAAAAAACGGTAGTGGATTCCATCGGCTGGATCTCCTGGAATTCGTTATTGAAGTTCTGAGCTCAAATGGGTAAAAATTTCAAATGTTTTATAATGTTTTGAATTTTTTACTATTTATAGAAATTTTTCAAATTTTTGAAAATTTTTACCCCCTTTCCTATAGTTTGGACCGTTTCTAATCCTTTTGGACCATTTTTGGACTAATTTATGATGTAGGAGACCTTTTTGAGTGTCGTTTCAGCCGTTGGATTAACCCATTCGTGTTGATTTCAAGTATCATGTCTAAAATGGCATATAGGTTAGGTTTCATCACCGTTTGCATTTTGCATGACCTTATAAATGTTTCATTATAGCCTTAGGTACAAACCCACTCTATTAGGTCACAGAACCATCTTGTTGTTTTAGAAGTGGCATGATAGGAGTGGTAGAGCTTGACCTTACATGGGTACCCTAGTTAGCGCCTTATTTGCATTTGGTGCCCATGCTGACATTTTGTCCCTTAGGGTGTGGGAGTCCATTGTATAGTATTTCCATGACATTTCGCAAGAGCCTCATACTCCTCTTGATCTTTTGCTGGCCTATTTCCCTCAGGACTCCCTTATGTCAAGTTGAAATCGCATTATCATGAGCTTTTCCTGCCTTATTGAGCCTTACTCCGGCTTCCCTAACATTGAGTTTCAGCCATATAGCCCGAGCTTGTCTCATGTCTAGCCATGGAGAGCCATTTCATATATCCTTTGCAGCTTGATTCCCTATTTTTTACCGGGAGGGGATTTTCCCCCAAGTGTCGCTATCCTACACATGTATCCTTGCATTGAGCATAGGTATGTTCCACTGCTTGGAACTAGTTTTTTTGCCTATATGACACTTGTCTCCTCCTAGTTTGTAACTATAAAGCAGTTTTATTCTTTTTCAAGCTTTTTAAATATTTGAAAAATTCCAAAAAAAAATCAAAAAACCAAAAATCCAGACAAGGAAAGATGTTATCTTTTGGCAGTTGTCGAGCCATGTCGCCTTCGAACAGAGCACTGTATATCACATCCATTGGTTGGGTTTATAGTTTGACTTTAGGAGCTGTACTCATTTATCTGAGTTTATCTCCACCAACAGGTTAAGCTTCCAGTCCCCGTGGATCCTCTGTCGATGCCTCCTGTGTCGCAGATATGTCCCAGTTTTGTATATCGAGTCTATGCTGCCTTCATTTAGTCACCATTCGTCATTATGCTCTTGTTTGAAGGAAGTTGAAACCTGAGTCGGCCATTCCTCAGTTATCTTGACTTTGCATGTCCACTATTCCCAGTACAGTTACTGGTTCGTGCACCTTATGATCGAGTCCTTCCACATTATACAGCTTTGTTGAGTACCTCGTGTTGGATGATAGGGGATGCCTTAATGCCCTCCTTCCAACGAATTTCATCCCATCGACTCTAGATAATTTATTCTAGGATTGGAATCTAGAGTCATTTTTTAGTGCCTTAAGACTTGCAATCATTAGTGGTAGGTTCTCTCGCCATCTACAATTTTTGGGAATACATCAATGTCCCCTGATCGATGGATCCTCTCAAGTGTTCGACCTCAACACATTTATTCACACTTGTTAGTTTGCACTCTAGTACCTTGATTCCCATTTTCATTATCGGTGGGTGATCTCCTGTATGTTAACGATATACATCAATGACCAGTAATCAGATGATAGACTATTATGTTCAACCTCGACACCTCTATTCACATAGTAGGACATGTACTCGTAGCGGTTTGTGTAGAAGACCTTCCAGATTGGTGGCATCTCTTATATGCTACCTCCTTGATCGTGCCAATGTTCATGATATTTCAGCTCTTGTGACTTGATTCCAGTATATGTCAGACATTTCCAGCTATTATGGAGATCTTGATCCATTATATATCTTCATCCATTATGGAGATCATTGTCACATACCCCAATTTTGTAAAATAAAGTTAATTGTTTTAATTTGATTTCCTAAGACATTATGTTAAATTTAATGCTAAGTAGGAACTGATGACTCTGCAGAGTCAAAATAAGTGGAATGTAATTCTGAATATTTTATTATTAATAAATAAAAAGTGGAGACAACAACATGGGAGAGCTGTTAATAAGAGTGTTACTGGTCAAACTGGTGGAAGGAACTAGGTGGAGGGCAAAAGACAAGTGGCAGCATCCTCAAACACTTCCTATGTTGTAGGTGGCAACTTCCCTACATTTGGGGTCATGATCCCCCAAGAAAGTGGGATCAGAGTAGGTGGCTCAATAAATGACAACTAACCCAAAAAGACCTAGGCAATCTTTTAAAAGTACCCAATGAATAGAGCTGAGGTTGCTCAGATATTTTCCAGGAGAAGAATCATTCAGGAGGAATGCTCTTCAAGGAATTCATTGGGGAAAAAGGGAAAACTGTAAGGAAGGTATTTTGAGAGATCATCTACAGTAACTTGGTCTGATACAGCTTGTTAGTTGAGAGAATTTACTGAAAGGTTCAAGATTGGTACCGAGTCTGAAGACTGGTACTTGATTATAGTTGCACCTAGTTCCAGCCAGGGAGATCAGAGCAAGCCAGGGGGTCCTGATGAGACATTCTTTGAGCGCTCTCCAGGAGTTGGTAGGGAGGAACGGCCTCCCATTGCTGTTGTCGTCCAAGCTCAAGAACAGGTTCTGCCATTTAACAGTCTTTGTTTTAATAACTGTGTATGATTGAATGTTATGTTTGTAGCTTATGATGTAAAGATTTAGATGGTTTAGTAATGAAGTTGTTTTTAGTTTGTTTAGTAATAGAATCTTTTGATGAAAAACAAAAACCCCTCCTGTGTTTTTCCTCGTCTGGAGTGACCAGACCGTACTCCAACACAGGGGTGAAATTATAAATAAAGATAGTATGATGCAATTATAGAATAAAATGTTAGTTTATTTAAATAAATGTTTACTTTTATTTTACTGTCAGAAGCAATAGCATTATGTACCTGAAGTAAAGTTAGGGTTAGATTTTAGTAATGAATGTCAGATTATAGAATAAGGAAGGAAGCTATATTATCTTTTACTAACAGAACTAGGTTTAGAGGGATAAACAAGTTTTATGTATAGCTTTTATTCCAGAAACTTTACTATATTATTTTTTTTGAAACCGAGAAAAGAATTTACTAGCTAAAGTAAGTAGTATTAGAATAAATAGAAATGTTTCCTTTCTACAGTTATTTCTTCCCAGCTTTTAATTATTGAATGAACAGTAACCAATAGGTGATTAAAACAGCTAAACTGTGATTGTATTCTACAGAGAAACTAGTTAGTTCCATAAATTTGCTTACAGCTGTTAATTTATCTAGTTCATTAATTATTTTTATTTAGCTGAGCTCGAACGAGATCTATAGCTATTAGTCTGTCTTTCATAACAATTTAACATATACTATAGTATATTTATACAATAGATCATAGATAGTTTATTATTGGTTTTATTTTATATATATATATATACTGACATCATAATATAATAAGATAAAATAAAAATACTAAGAGAACTTCTATGGAGTATATAGCACAGATGGCATAAGAAATAAAGAACAAACTATTATCTCTCTATACACTTACAAAATAAACTAAGTATAAATATCAATAGGAGCAATAGTACTTACAGGTAAGATAACATTCTGACATTATACTTTCTTAATACATATTTTATATGGGCTAAGTATACAGGTAATATACAAATTATAGGTACGGTATTATTATGTAGTTAAAGTAATGTAATAGTATCTCATTATTGTAGCATGAAGAAAAATATAAATTCTGTACTCAAAAGAAGTAACCGACAGTTACTTAAGTACACCACAAGAAACATGAAATTTTTATGTTACAAAGGTTAGAAGTTATATAACAAACAGTTACAAATTTTATTGTAACAAAATAAGTTACTATAAAAACAAAGCACAAAAACCTCATAAGTATTAATTAAATATTACTACAGGGTAAAAACTCATTTGCTTTAACCAACTTTTATGCTCGTTTTACAAAGCTTAATCAATCAACCAATGTACAACATAAATAACAATTAATGAAGAACATTATGAATAAAAGATGTTCTTTCTTTTAAAATAAAGAGTAAATACATGTTATAACTCGAGTTAGGGTTGAACCCTACGAATATCAAAAATACAACAGAGTTAACAAAAGGAAAGAGTCTAACTCTTTTGCCATCTCAGCCTTAAGCAAATCCACGGAGTGAGGCTTATACAGCCTATACATCATTTACATTTATATTTTTCACAGTAATCAAAACGTAAGCAAAAAAATTTCACAGTTACAGCCTAAGCCGGAGACCTTGCATCAAGCAAGGGGTTAACTTCAACAACAAACAGTGATTTGGTCAGCCAAATAAACCAAAACCACAAGGGTTTTGCAGGCCATGGCGGCCAACTGATACAGAAACCATGAAGGACCAAACAAGGAGGAAGTGCCATGGATAATCCAGGGCTTACCCGAAATCCAACAAGCAGATGTCTCAGCTTCGCATCAAACCATGCAGAGGGAGACGGACCAACACCTGCACACAAGAAGAACGAAGGTGTTAAACTTGTTTATAAAATAAATAGCTGGGTAAGGAAATAAACTGCTATGATAATGATTTTTTTTTAATTAAAGAATGCTTACCTAGAAATTTATGAAAGCGTGACCACCCACGAGTAGTAAAACAACCACCAGCGCGAGGAGAAGGAAACCCTTCATCTGCGGCAAAGGAGAAATGGTTTGTTGTCACCATAAACAACCAACAGCAACGAAGTATAGAAGTAGACAGCGCAGTGAGCAATTACACTCGAGTCATCATTATACTTTCAGCAAAAAGAAGAAACTATCTTACGACGAAACCCTACGCCCAAAATTTCTGAAATACAAAGCCACTACTCTCAGCACCAGGCCAAGGAGGGAGGAAGTCTCTTTTTGCAGATGAAAGGTTCAGAATGGAGCTAGTTACAAAGGTGAGAACCTGGAGAAAATATCACAAACCTAAATCCAAGAACCCATAGTTTTCATGACAGCACTTCTCTGTCAAAGCATTCGAGGGAAGCTCACAAGTAGTAACAGCAAAAGGGAGACTACTGGCAATGGAGGTAAGCGACAGTGCAGACAGGAGCACAGTGCAGAGTGGCAGGAGGCCGAAAACCATGCTGAACAGTGAGCTTAGGGTTTGAAAGGGAGAGTCCTTTATTCATGTATTGCTTGGCTATCGTGAAGCCACGTACATCAACTAAATTTTTGGCATGCAGTGGGTTTCGTCTATAGTTGTAACGAGTATTCACAATAAGGACTCCCTTTCCAATCATTCAATTTGCCATATCGAAAGTTCCATTGTAATCGTAGCCGAAGTCAACCTGTTCATACGTAGTATGGAAAAAAATAAAAATCATTACCTTAACACTTTGTCGATGCCATCATCAAGGTCGTGGGGGGTATGATGACCCCTTCACTTTATAATTTAAGGTATCTATAAACTTAAGTCAAGTTCAATCCTATGTACATCATGAAGTGGTCTTTTTCATGACCTCTCTATCTAAGCTACGTATTTAGTATTACATCAAACAGTTACAATCTTGATAATAATAAAGATTTGTAATCTTGTTATAAAAAGGGGCTATTAACTTTTAAATTTTAGTAAGAATATTGTTTACAACAAGGATTCGCTCAACCAACCCCTAGAATCATAACATAGAGGTATATTATTTGTTGTTATAAAGGAGGTTTAAATAATTAAACTATGACAAATATCCTATTGACAATGTTAACCTGATTGGCCTAGTCGTATTTATCAAAATAGTAAAGTTTGGTAATGAGATACAAAAGGAAATAATAACGGTTATTCTGATAAAGGTATTGTTTAAAATAAAGGTTCTTTAACCAATGAATTGTAACGTGGCAAGGGTCAAGCCACAAATCCTTTTAACAAAAGAATTCACCAACATAAATTAGTCATGTCATAAAACTATTATGCTATGCTTCTTTAAATGATTATAGTCCATTAAGGACATGTCCTCTTTTATATCTATGAAAGGAATTGTACAAAAACCTATCCACGAAAGATATCCATCTTGAGAGCATAAATTTAGTGGTGTTAAGAATTATTTGTCATATAAACCTTAAATTGATAGACAGAAGTATTAAGCATTTTAGTAACTATCAGAATTGATGCTAAGTGACTATTTAACGACGTAATAACTCTGCTAATCTTAAAGCTGCTTGTAAAGAAAGATTTAAGGCATTTGTACACTTAACAATTATGATAGACATCAAATAGTTCAATAAAGCTTTAAAGAACTACAAATTTACGTCTACTAGAAAGAAGACAGTTACAGCCATTAATGTTAGAACTGAATCACATCCCTTAAGAGTCCTAAAAAGGAAGACAGTTTAATGTTTTCACCTTGATAAACTTTGGAATTTGGCTAGCATTTATTCTCTTCACTAAGCTTTTATTCTGCGATGAACTTGTAATTAAACACTTTAGAATTTTGACAAGCAACACCTGAACTTCTTACCTGTAGTCTGTAAGAATAGGAAAACTTTCTGCATTAGCTTGAAAGCTAAGTAAGCCCAGAAGTTCATGACAATCCCACCTTGTGGTCGCAAAGAGAAAACAAGTCAGTAAACTAAAAAGGAACTCTTCTAACATTAAAACATAACCAGATAGATAATTCAGATAATGAATTCAGTAACATATAACTAATTAAATAATTAGTTTACTGCATTTATGAAAATTATCTGTATTTTGAAAATTTTAAATTTTTTGGAAAATTTGGGGTTTTGACAATCATGGTCCTTTGTATATCTTCATCATGGAGATTCTGATCTATGTATATTGTACGTGGCGATGACCACTTATGTGATATTTTGTATCATGCCTATTCATGGCCATTGTACTCTTATGTATCTGGGACTGCTATATGTATTTGCAGTTATGTGCAGAGTTGTATCATTGTACTATGATGATTGGGTGGTTGATCTTCCATTTGGGATCCTTCATCACTCCACTTCTGGGATGGACTTATAATGTATTTCGGCCATCGTATGACCCCTCTGACCTCACACATTAGGGGGCATCTGTTATAGCTGATTTTACCACTCCAGGTGAATCACACTTGTATGGCCTTCCCCTGTCCCTCTGCAGACTCCTTAGACCCCTTGGACCATTTTTTGTCCTTTGATGTTTCCTTGACCATCCCTATAAACATGTGAAAATTAATACACACGACTTTTAAACCCCTAATCGTGTACATACGCGGGTTTGACCCCTAAAACCGCCTACATCGGGATGTGTGCAAAATCCAAATCCTTTTGGAGTTTTCCTTGACATGGATCCGACTCACTTGACTCCTGGCCTTCCGTATGCCTTGAGATCGCTCGGATTCGACCTTTCATTACCCCTTTGAAAAGCTATATAAGGAACTCTTTGGATACATTAAAGACATAAGAGAAGTGAGAGCAAAGAAACTATAGTCCATTGTTGCTCGAACTTGTGCTTGAGTCTGCATCCCTTTGTCCCTTGGAGCACTTTTGTATTCTTCCCAAGCTTGCCTTTTGCTTGTGAGCTTGCTATCGAGAGATGGAGGATTGAGGTGGTGGAGGCCCAAGTGGGGGATTCAGTTTCTCCGATTCGCAGACGTGCCGATAGAGGTTGTATCCATTGTAATCTCTGCTTTTATATTAATAGAAATATATTTTCCTGTCCAATAATGTATGTTTGAATGAATATTTTATCCATGGATGACTTCAAATGCTTATACATTGTTGATTATATATGCTAGAATATATATAACACCAATATATATAGTATGCTTGTCTTGTTTACTTGTTGTTGAGGAAGTGATTCATCAATTCAAGCTGAAGTTGGAAAGCTCAACGGGGATCTACTTCAACCGTCCAGAATAAGGTACGAGGTCTGATCCTTTAGTGTTAGATATTTGATTTCTATTGCATATTGGAAAGGATTGATTTCTGGAGTCAAGCTGTCTGTTGTGGTACCCCAAGCCATAGGAATTTCTCTCCGTAACAGGTGACTTGAGAGACAAAGGGTCTCAAGGAATCCATGAGCAGCATAACAGTATGCAAGGGAGAAGTGTTTTGACAATGACCCCCACCCCTCTATTTATAGCATTTTTAGGGTTCTAAGCCCTTGGTCAGGGCTTTAGCCCCTTTTTTGGGCTTTTAGCCCCTTCCGCCCTAAATTTAGCTCATTTTAGGGTTTTAGGCTCCTTTGAGGGGTTTTAGCCCCTTTTGAAGGCTTTAGCCCCTAGGAGAGTTATTTATGCTCCTTTTTGGGGTTTTTAATCACTTTTACTCATTTTTAAGCCTTTTTGAGGGTGTGGGGGTCTAATGGGGTGATACGAAGGTCGTGCATGGGTGTCCTTGGGTGGTGTAGGCCATGTAGAGCTGAGTGAGGGATTTTTCGGGTTAACAGATTGCCCCCTAATGTGTGAGGGTAGGACCTCATCATATGGCCGACGGACATCATAGGATTTGCTATGGAGAGGTGGTGCTTTCGGGGCTGGGGCATGGTGGCTTTTGGTTTTTGTATTAATATGGTTCCCATCTATGGGTGAGATAAAAATAATGTGTGACATGTATATGGATGAGGCGGGCATCCCCATGCTCGTAACAATGTCAAAAGAATAATGTGATCTATGCTCTAGAATACCAGCGTAGATCCAAATCCTAGGCTCTATCAAGCGCCGAGAGGGATCAAATCTCTTCTTAGGTATCCATTAATTTGATTCAAACCAAAAGGCACATCTTTTTAGTTAAGGTCTACATATAATATTATTATTATTAATATTTAATATTATTTATGGCCGACATATAGTATTTTTTATTATTTTTTATTTTGTTAGGAATGAACATTACAACATTTCTCCATAAAACCATGTGCAAGGCCCTCCTAAACTTTGTACAATAAAACCAAAGGTTGTTTAGGAGGCCTTGCACATGGTTTTAGAACCATTTGGAAGGCCCTCCTAAACCATGTATAATAAAACCATGGGTTGTTTAGAAGGCCTTGCACATGGTTTTAAAACTATGGGCAAGGCCAACATTTTTTTGCGGATAATTCATTTTTTTATTTTTTATTATTTTGTTAGGTAGGAACATTACAACATCTTCCCCATATTGTGTTTTTTTCTTGATCCACGTTTTTTTTACGAATAATTAAATTTTTACTTTTTTATTGTTTTGTTAGGTAGGAATATTACAACATCTTCCATTTTGTTTACGGATAATTAAATTTTTACTTTTTTATTGTTTTGTTAGGTAGGAATATTACAACATCTTCCCCATATTAGGTGGTTTTTTTGGCTGACATTTATTTTGGCCTATAATTAAAAAAATTATTTGTTATTAATAAAAATAACGTTACGTAACGTTACAAGATCTCTCCCATACTAGGCTGTAGAGCGCCTCTCGGCGCAACAAGAGCCGGTCATATAGAACTGATGATACATAGTGGTTGCCTCAATGTGAGGTTGAATATAATACTGATCTGAAGAACTACTACATTGGACCCATGGAATTCTCATGGGATGCTATATCTTCGTGACTAACAGCCTGCTAGATCTCGGACAGTACATCACTGTATGGACTCGCTGATTGGGAGTCAGAGTCTCTGTGGTACAAGTATACTGCATCAATCATAAATCTGGGGCTTCTGAACACTGTCTCCAACACAACCTGGAAATCACAAAGGACATAACCTGTTTTGGTCCCTCGAGTAGACTCTTCAATGTGCTAGAGTCATGTGACATCCAGGGTCTTCGACCAAATACTGCGCAGACCAAACCCTGTACGAATCTCAACAGTGCGATGATGTAGTTGGAGTCAAGCATGTGAGAAACAACCATCCCGAGAGGCACTAAGGACTCCTCTCAAGTGGTCCAAGGAACTCATCAATGAGGTTAATGAAACTCGGATACAGGGACCTCTAGGTCTATCCTCTAGAATATGTGTGTTGTTGTCGATAGAGGGAGACCTGCCCCTAGTCAAGACAATGGTGTTTCCTTAACCAGAAGCACGAGGGAGGTAACTAAAAGGTGTGAGACAATCTGCGGACTGACCCACTAAATGGCGGGGGGAGGGAAAGATTTGAACAGGGGCAGGGGGAGTGTGGTAGACTCAAACTTCCTTTGTTCAGAGTATGATGGTAGGGCGGACCAGGAAGCAAATGAAACTGACTCGTGGGAATGGGATCATAGCTGTAATACCGGGAATGTCACTGCAGATGGGAAATACTTGGGGGAGGTGGATACTTTTGATATTGATGGGATCCAAGGAATACACATTACAGAGTACTCTGAATAAAGGCGACCCAAAGTGGGAATGCTGGAAAACTATTTTTTGTGGGGTGGTGTCTAGAGACACCGTTGTGGTCACATCTCATGGATTTTTGGTGATCCCAAGAAAGTAAATGCTCGATGGTGCTTTCAATTTTAGAGAGTCTGAAAGCACGAAGAAGACTCCAGTGGGGGCTCTTTTTCGTTGGTAGTCTCTTGTGCCCGAAAAAGGATAAAAGTATACATAGGAGAGCTTGCCCATCCTTTGGGGGATGAGAGACTTCTTTACCGTTGGTGGTCCAATCAGGCTGAAAAAGGCTAAACCTATACTGACTGGACGGTCATTCAGATACTTTTATGAGCATGAACAAAACCAAGTTTGCTCGGCAATCTTTTCTTGATGAGAAGGCTGGAAAAGAGCTTAACGACAACCCATATTGAGCTTTTTCATAAAGTACGGCCCCTCTGCTCGAGAAAGCATAAAAGTATGCAGAGGGGAACGGTCTTGGCTTGAATATTCCAAGGTGGTCCTTTTCATTTAATGGTCTACATGGTCCACAAAAGGAGGTAAACGAGATGATGTAGACCCCCTTTCATATCCTTTAACGAGCGGGAAAGGAAGCAGCTACGCTCGACCATCTTTTCATTGTTTTTAGGAGTCATAAAAGAGCTTAAACGAAACTCGAGTATGGTCAACCGATTACGGTGGCACGGGCAGTGCCCCATGTCGGGACGGTGGACAATGGTCCAAAGGTTATCCACGCAGTATGGACGGAGCAGATAGCTCTCAAACATACCAATACATGCATGGGATATATCGCGGCAGAGGTACGTGAGTCGATGCGGTAGAGGCACGCAAACCGAGGTGGCTCTCGGACAGAGGTCAGGAGAGCTGTGTGTGAGTTGCGGTGGACGGACTTGACTACATGTGATGTGAGTGCAAGTCTGTGGGCAGTTATATGCCAAATACATGCAAGAGAAATAAATCGTTTTCTGGACAAAGGTTCAGAGATCCGCGTAAGGTGCGGTGGACGAAGCAAACGGCTTTATGTTACAAAAAATAAAAATGATGTTCCTTAACAGGAAGTGGCCCGAAAACCCACATGAGTAGCAGTAGGAAAGTGTGATACAAGTACAGGTCTGTAGACACTTGCATCATCATGATGTGGCTTGTAAATTGAGGTAACTTCCGGGGAGCGGTCCCGAAATTTATTTGTTAAACATGAGACAATGGTCTCATAAGGAGATGGAAATTTGAGCCCGGAGGTGTGAGATGTGTTTCGAACAGGTTCTGGGTGACCTTGGATTAGCATCTAATTGTGCTACCCTGACTTGTGGAAAAAATGTTGAAAAACAAAAAGGGAGAAAACTACGCTATAAGGGACTCATAGTGGTTATATCAGGCATAGACTCTCTTGAGGTGGAGCCCGTCGCAAGGCTTCTTCAAGAGTCGACCATTTGAGTCAGTGAAGAGGTATGCCCCCTTGCCGAGACGAAGGTCATTGGCAAGGTGGGGTGACGGAATCTAGTCTTTTATGGAAAGAATCAACTCCACACTATGGTTTAAAGGGAATGGGGTAAAACCGAAGGCGGTCTTACATATATCTCCGTCATTGCATAAATGGTGTCAGGATAGATCAGGTGGATCTTCCACAGTCGACGACGTGAAAGGGAAACTCGTGCTAGATATCATGAAAATGGTATTGGTTGTGGCTTTGGTTGCCTTGCCCCCAGTATCTGTTGGAGGAAGAGGGGTAGGCTTGGAGACGGGAGGAGTCTTTGATGGACCTGGAGGTAGGTGCAACATCATCTCAATTAGCTGGACATGAGTCGACACATCCTGGGGCCTTAGAGGTAGGGTAGGTGGTTTAAGGTACCACACAAGATATCCTAGTGTGAAACCATGTAGATTGCAGGTTGCCAAGACAGACCTACTCATGATCCCGAATGGTAGGAAAAGGAAAAGGATCATTTTGATCGGGAATGAACCCCACTGTTTCCCTAGTAACTGAGGTTGAGGTTGCGATTGAGGTTGTCACTGCGGATGGAGCTATGCTTGCGGAAACAATGGAAGAGACAGGTCTGATGGACCATTGGTGGTGGTGGAGACAAGAGGGTCGGTACAACTGGACATCATGTAAATGGACATGGTGTCTGAAGAAGGAGGTGGGGGTGAACTTCTTCGATCAGGGTGATCTCAAATTCAAGGGAATGTTGTCGACGTTTGGCTAAAGCCATTCAGAACTTGGACAAGTCTTGACAATGGTGAGAATAGTGTCCATACAAACCGCAGACGGCACGAGCATGGTTTGTTCTCAATGACTTGTTTCTCATTATTGGCCCGCTTGGAAGTTCAACCACGGGGATGTTTTTTGTTGTATCCATGGCATCCAAATGTGCACAGATTATGGGAATCTTAGGGAAGTTCTGAGTTGGATGGCCATGTTCTTTGCAGACAGGGCAAGGCAAGATCTATCAAGGTTCAGCGGTAGCTTTCGCATTCTCTCCCCTGGCCCTTTTTGGGTGGGGCGGTGTGGGTGTGGTGGTTGGTTTTTGCGGGCTGGGTGGAGGATGAGACTCAACCGCAATGGGTTGCACAGGGGTTAAGACTACCTGGGGAATTGGTGATTGAGCTGGTGGGTCAAGATACCACACAGGAATTCCCAATGTAAGGTTGGGTAAGTTTAAGGTGGCCATTACTAGCTTGCTCATGACACCAGGCAGGGGAAAGAGGAAGGGAATTTTGTGGACTGGAGAGGAGCCCAGATAACTCCCTGCTGGTTGTATGTGGGGGTGCAGTTGTGGTTACGACTGCGCGTAATGCTGCGGCTGCGGATGATGTTGCGGCTACGGATGGTGTTGTGGTTGCGGTTGGGGTTGTGGCTATGGTTGTTGTTTGGGTGCAGTGGTGCTGGATGAGAGCATGCACAAGTCCGCAGTCTCATTTTGTGTTGGTGGTGGTGACACTAAGGGGAAATGAGCCGTCATGGTGGTATCGGCAAACAACCTAGGACCCACATTCAACAATGGGGAGGCTGGTATGTTGTCAACCATGGTATTGATCACAGGGATAACATTGGCATGTGTGGTCATCCCTTATGGCTCAATGGTGTTGATGGTAGGGATAATGTTGGTGGGTGTCGTTAACCCTTGCGGATCATGATAAGTGAGTTGATCAACCATCATAATCTTCCCTTCATGGGGGAACATCATGAGATGTAAGACAGTTGATGCGACAGCTCTCATGGCATACATATAACTTCTTTCGAGGAGAAGGTTGTAGTCTAATTAAGCGTTGACAACCTCTATGTCAATCAGAACTATCTTCCCAGCTAATGTGATGGGAACATGGGGGAGGATTCCTTGGGCTTTAGTGGGATGGCCATCATAAGCCCGCGGAGTTGTGGAGGATGGTTGCAGAATTGGGGATCCAAGTTTCTGCCAAACTAGGGTAGACATAACGCACGTAGATGCCCCCTCATCCACTATGCACCGGTGCATAACCAAATTTCAGATAGACACCGGGATTTGAAAGGTGATGGTTGATGGCATGCGCGGTTCTCCATTATCTGTGTTGAATGAGATCAACTTGGATTCGGAGGGGTCTACAACCCCAAGGGCGGCTAATAAGGCTTTCCACTACGTTGGGCACGTTTTGAGTACCTCAAGAGCGGACATGGCTATTGGTGTTTGGGCCAAATCATCCACAATGCTATAGTTGACCGCAGCTCTAGTCATGGCATTATTGGCAACTCGGCGTATGGGAGGTGGGGGAAAGGGGGTAACTAGAGAGGTGCATTGATCGATTTGAACGTAGATGTCGCTGATGCGTCAACGGGTTCAGTGGTGGTTTCGTACTGATTTCGTTTGGTTTGTAGGTTGACCTCTTCAGTCGTCATGGCTAGCAGGTGGTGGACACCTATTTCGACCGTGGTAGGTGCCCCCAGAACATTGGGATTGGGTTGGGGAGGGGGTGCGGTTGCCACCAATCCTTGGACTAGTAATGGGTTCTGAAGCACCATAGGAGGAGGTCCTTGTGGTGTCAGGTTGGGTTGGGCTTGGTTCGTTGTGTTAGTGGCATGTTGAACCTTGTTTCGAATGGCCTGATTCGCACGACCCATGAAGGGACACTCGAATGTGTAGTGCCCATAGACCTCACAGAGTGTGCATGGTTGGTTTGTACGCAATGAAGCATTGCGTCTCGGTGCATTGGTCATGGAGGATTTTGGGCGGGTCGGTTCACCACAGCATTGTTGGGAGGGTTTGGTTGTTGACCGCCTCCCTGCGGTTGATTATTGGCTTGGTTCCGGAGTCGGTTATTCCTAGCTTGCCTTTGTTAATTATTGGGGACTGGCTAGTTGGGATGGTTTTGTTGTGTAAATACTTGTCCCAATGGAGCAGGTGGAGCAGGGGCGGGGGCTTGAACCGCTTGCATTGGTGGTGCATAATAAATTTGGGTGGGTGGCGGTGCCACAAATGTGGGCATTTTCCCTGCGTATTGTTGTGTCTGCCACACCAAAGCCTGAGCCTGCTGTGGTGGTGCAGGTTGTGTGTAATAATTTGTTGCTCCAGATTGGGACATCATTCTTGCATAGTCTGAAGTTTGGTTTTGGTAGGCAACACTAGCAGTGTTGCTTGGTTGTGGTGGAACTGCAAGTGGTGTCGGATGGTGCTGTGGCTGTTGGGAGATCGAGCCTATGATGCCATCTGCAGCATGGGATGCCCTCGGTGCATCCTGATAGGAGGTACTCGCATGGGGAGCATCTGGAATGATGATGTAAAGGTATCCAGACTGGGCATAGATCAGGTCAAACTGTTGGGCTTTTAGTATGGCCTCCTCTTCGGATTAGGGACGTTCGGATGTGATGTCCTTTGCTATGGGTGGGAGCAAGGTTTTGAGAAACCAATCCAGGAAGATTCTGTCATCAAGTTGGATTTTACACAAACCGCGGCATCACCGCCACTCATGGATGTGGTCGGTTATATGGGTCGCAGTGTTCTGGTGGCAGGATAACAAGATCTCCACCCCTTCGTCATATCTGACAGGGAGTTGGAAATATTGCAGGAACACGAAAGCCAAGGAGTTGAAATCTAGGTACTTGGCTTGTGGTAGCTCATTGTACCATTTGGCTGCAGCACCTTTGAGGGTGCATTGGAACAGTCTTAGCCTGATCGAATCATCTACGATGTTGTTTGATGAGCACCATAGATGAAATGTCATGATGTGGTTTTGGGGACACTCCCCTGCCTTCCCTTCAAACTTGGGAATGTCTGAGGGAAGTTTGGTTGGCATGGGAGGCCAAAAGGTTTGATGGCAGATGGGGTCATTTGTCAATCGCGCCAAATCAAGCAAGTTAAGACGAGCCATGAAAGGCAGATTTGACCCCAAGTTGATGTGAGATGGGGAAGGTATGGTGGTGGGGTTTGTAGGTGCATAATGTACCTGCATAGCTAGGGGTACTGGTGGTGCCATTGTAGATAGGCTAGTGCCCCCAAGTGTGGTGTGAGGAATAGTGTGGGTGGAAGGGCCACTACCCCCATGTATGATAGGAGGGGCAATGTAGGTGGAAGGACCACTGCCCCCATGTGTGATAGGAGGGGCAGTGTAGGTCGAAGGGCCACTGCCCCCATGTGTTGCAGGTGGGATATCTTGAGTGGTTACTATGGGTGGTGGCACCTAACTGATCACATTTTTCATAACCGTGTTGGGGCCACCTACAAGGTTGTTGGTGACATTTTGTGGTGTGGACATGGGTCCACTAGCGATTGCAATGCCCAAAAATGGATCCGGGTTTGCACCAGCCATGGGGCTTGATGGTGCAGTGTGCAGGTCTTCTTAAGACTGATATGGGTCTGAATCTGAATCAGAGGTTGTGTGGCCTTCTGATGGTGTGAGAGGTCATCAAGAATGCTCTCGACGATGTCGGTTCAATGACCCGAATCGTGGTGGTTCGCCTTTTAGGCATGAGGAAGAGCGTGAGGGATCAATTGTGTTAGATTTGCATATGAAACCGGTGGAAATGATTTTTTGGACTTCGGTTTCAAATGGCTTCCTATTGGCTACAGGTGGCCACTCGACCACCAAGACTACCAGAAGGCAACACTTGGCTTTTTCCTCATGGGTGTTCTACTCAAACAATGGGGGTCGTTGCCCGTTTCGCTTGGCAATTCCTCTCAGTGGCCAGCTACTTTGGGGTTCCCATGGTACTCCTCACAATGAGTTTCTGGGTTGAGCCTAAGTACTTCCCATAATTAAGGCAGTCAAGGACTTGTTGCCGCCTTTCACACACCTGGGTCACGTGGCAAAAATCTTCAAGCCACTCGGTGTGTCCTTGGGGGCAAGTCTTGAGTCAAGGCTGTCACCTTGTTCTTGACTCCTCCGTTTAGGCTCAACTCCTAACAAATCCAAGGGGGGGTAGACCCTATTAAGCTACTAAGGATAATTACTTAGTGTTGTGATGTTAAACTGACTGAGTTACTTAGGAGTTTGGAATTTAATTATAGATAATCAAAGATGGCAAGATATAAAAGATGAACACATGAAATCACAATGCTGAGACACAATATATATGTAAAGCAAGAAAATAACCAGTGCCTTAGAATAGAGTCAAAAATAGAAACAATATACTTGCATGTGCTTGGAGTGAATGTTTTGTGATTGCCTCTTGGTACGTTTTAAGTTAAATTTGAAGTGTGAGTTGATTAAAATTAGGCTAAGGGGGGACTCCAGATATACCCGAGAGTACTTGGAGTATGTCCAAAACTAAACCTTCACGGCTACCAGCAAGGAATATGTGGGAATAAATGGAGTCTCTGGGGCTATTGTTCGTAATGCACCCGTTAGGGTGTGACAGAGATCAGTGCCCTGAGGTCACTTTTCAGAAGTTCCTGCTTCCTTTGGGTATTTTTCCACCGTAAAGGTTTGATCTAGGTGTTGGATTTTCACCTGATGGTTTGTCAGTTGGGGAGAGTGAGTCCTAATTATACTAGTCACCCAAGTGCTTTTGATATAGCGTGACTGATCGAACGAACCACAGCCAAGTGCAGAGCATACACACTGGAGTCTTGTCAATTTTAGTAAGTTTTAAACTTGTTGTTCTTGTTTAAAAGAAAACCCTCCAGGAACCTCTTTCGATCCAAGTGGATCTCAATCGGGGAATCAAGGAGGGGTTAATTTTATAATTTCTGATAAATAAATGATGAAAAATGAAATAGATCCACAATTCTAGTTTTCTAATTAGTCCTACCACGAATCTCTTTCCCCTTTCGGGTCAATCAGGAAATCGTGGGGTAAGTATTATGATTACTTTGAAAAACAAAAAGTGGAATATCAAAATTAATAATAAAATCAAGTATGCTACCCTGCAAATTAGATCAATGCTAGTTTAAAAAATAAATGAGCATAAAGCGACGAAAAGGACACCGACGCAAATCCCCCCGGAGGGGATGGGGAATGGGCTCGAAAGAGCCTATTCCAAAAATAATTTTATTTATTATTGGTTACAATATCAGTGAACTGAAATATCAGAAACTTCTTGGTCCTTATATAGGATAAAAACAAGATCTTACAACTTTGCAAAAATTTTAAGATTTTAGTGAAAAGGGAGACCCTGGGGGGATTTGAACGCTCCTGAGGCCACTTCAGACAGCAGCTTCCTTTCTTTTCTGCCATACCTGCTAAAAGAAAGCAATCATGTTAGAATAAAATATGCCCAAAAACACTTTAAGAGTACCTTTGGATCAGCCTACCTTATCTAAAAAAATGAAGTTAAAACTAGCTAAACAGGCGAAAAAGGAACCAAGGAAAGCAAGCTTTCCTTGGGATCTTCGCTTGTTGTTTGTGCAGCCGAAATATGCACTGATATTGCAGAATATTAAATTTTATAACAGCGAAATAAAATCTAATGCATGCGATCTACAAGTTTTCTTTAAATTTTCATGCAAAAAGACGATTTCCCTAAAGCTAGATCTAGAATGCTTATGAAACTTTTTTAAGTGCAAGATCTAGACTATAGGCTTTGATAAGATAGATCTATGTTGGAATTACTTTTAATATGATATATCTAAGAAAAATCAAAGCTACGATCAGAGTAACCGGGTAAAAATGTTGATTTTTTATAGAAATGAGAAGAAGAGGAGAGAAGGTCGGATCGTTGCTTGAATGGAGCAAGCTGAAAGGAGGCCCTCCTGTGGAGTGCTGAGGGACAGATTCTTGAGCTTATTGGATAGGAATGGCGTCAATCTAGATCCACACCTTCATCCAATCGGGAACCTACAACTAAATAACACAAGCCTGCACACACCTCGTGAGATCTGGATATAGATGTATAAAGCAACAAAAATGAAAGATTATGCCAAAATAACCTTATTTAAGCATATAACTGAAATTTTTGAGCATACATCATATGGATAAACAAGATCAAGCAATATAGCTTTCCTAGTTTATACCCTTACTAGATTCATCCGAATCCTTGAAGCCAGAACACAGAAGCAGCACAGAATTTGGCAAGAAATTGCAGCTACCACATCAGCAGCATAACACTGAGAATCCACACATACACATGCACTACACAGTATAGCCTCTAAAGCTTATTTATTCACAACTGATGATCAAATACAGAGTTACAAAGGGCAATCCCTTCAATCCAGCTCTAACTAGCTTGGAAGAGGGAGCCTCAAGCAGGATATATACAAATTACAGGCCATCCAGCCCAGGGGGGGCGCAATTCCTCATGGAATCAAGTGAAATCAAATGATGGAGAGTTCATCAATGTAGAACTGAAGCTAAACTGAGCCTACTTGTCAACCGGGGGATTGATTGAGCTGACACATCAACCCATACACTGACACCTCAGTCCACAGAGCATCCAGGAGAGTCCACGCATGTGGAGGAGAGAGAGAGGGCACAATTCCCCATGAAGACAGTTGTAGATCAACTCTAGATCTGATTTGATCCCCTCCTTTAGTCAAGGATTTGTCAGATCCAGTCAATCTACTTCAGATCTGACTGATTTCAATCAAATTGGCTGAGAATCCACTGATTTATGATTTTGGATTTGCTCCATTATTCATCAATTTATTAATTAAAATAATCAATAATTGATTTTTGGGGCTTTCTGACCTGAGTGATGGAAAATCACTCAAAACTTAGGAAACAGTGGGTCCATGGGTTTACATGGTGTTCTTAGCTTGAAAATGAGCACCTACATGACTGAAACCGATTATTTGGCCCACTTTTATTACAAAATCAATTTTTCCAATTAAACTATTAAAAAATAGCCTAAGTTTTGGAAAATTTTAATTAAAATAAAAAACACTGAAAAAACTAAAAAATTGAAAAATTGAAAAACACCTAGGGGGACTTGGACATGTTCATATGACTCACAAATGATGTCTAGCATGCTTATACATTGACAAATAGACTCTAATAATATCAATAGGCCTAAATGCCAAGCCGACCACCCCAACTTTGGAGGTATGGCGTGAAAAACTCAGAAATTATCAGTCGTTTATTCAACAACCAATAATAACCAAGGGAAAAAACACCCCGGGCTGATCGGATTGACAAATGAAGTCTAAGAGACCGAGTCTTTTACAGACACTATCATGCTAGAACATTTATTACAATTCCCCCATGGGGTATGAACATGTGATATAGTACAACAAGCACTTCCCAGAAGTACTTCCACAGGTCTTTTGAAGTCTGAACAAGTTATCCTTGTCCGATTCACCAAGCTCACTTGATAAAAAACCAGTAAGTACAACTTAGGTGGTAACAGGACTTATGTCCTCAAAGACTGCAGATTGTTGAACTTAGTGTAAATTTATAAATTTTAGTGGCTCTCTCAGCGTCATGAACTGAGTTGGGTTGATTTACGTGGTATGGTGTGTATGTCTTTCTGTGTTTCTATTATTTGGTGGCTGCAAATGTTTTATGAATATTCTACAGAGTTCATAATATTGTGGTTGAAAGCTGTAAATAAACAAAAAAATTGTAGACAAATACCATTTTTTACCTTGAATTGTGATAGCCTAACTAGGTGACTACCTTACACCTATATTCTTCTTCAACCAGGAGAAGGTGTTGGCTCTCAACACAATGGGACTAAACCCATTCGTAGATCCATAGGTCACCTCCCGAATGCAAGGTTGGTCAACAGGGAGGATGCTTAGCACCATGAGAAGCCCTCCTTCTCTACCCCCTCTACCTTCCAGGTCACCCATTTTCAGTGGTTTCGAACAATGTTGGGTGAAGGGCCTATTACTATACGAGTTGTGCCCTTCATCTTATCCCAGAATACCCCGAAGGGTGATGACAGGGTAGATGAGGAAGGGTAAGCAAGATTCTTGATTTTAGGTAAGTTTTAGTTAGGCTAGATTCATTAACCAATTAAAAAAAAATTTAACTTACACTTAGTTCTGTGAATGAAATTGCAGTAAAATAAAACAGAAACAGAAATGAACAATTCGGATGGACAGAGGCGGCTGAGCCGCACTGACAGTCCCTAGTTATTAAAAAATAACTTCTAAGTGACAGACCGCACGTTTCGGGTCAAATGTGGCAAGGCGGTCGCCAAATTTTTCCAGAAACAGGCGAGGGGGTCGCTCAAATTTTGCAGACAGAAGCAGTCTGTCTTTCTAAAGGAAGTCGCACCTTTCGGGGGGAAAAGGGTGACCTGGTCGCACCTGTGAGGCCTAAATGAGCGACCTGGTCCCCTGTTTAGGCCCGATAAGTGTGACCTGCTCTGGATTGGGATTTTTTTTTCCTGAGTCAAATCCAGTCGGCAGTAACCTGTACTGTGGCCAAATGGACTCAGATTTTCCTTGTGGAGGCTCGGCAAAAATAGAAACTGTAAATAAGCAGGATTTAAACTAGATTTGACAAGAAATTTAACCTAGGGTAAAACTGAACTGAAACTTGAAAAAATTTAAAAAATGGACCCAGGGATCCTGTGGGATCGACCTGGTATGGTCATCAATTCTATAGCAGGGATTCCTCCCTTGCTACAGGGCAGGAATGGCTCCCTTCCGTCTATAGGACGGAAGGGTAGGTTCCTGTGTGAAAATGCAAGAAAAATAAATAGAACCGAAAGGAAGAAAACATGGACAAGAAACGGCTATGAGCCCCTCTGCAAACAAACTTAGGGCTTTGCTCCGAGAACCTACAAACAACTATTAAAAACAACAATAAACCTGTAAAACAAGTTAATACACAAACCTGCAAGCAAATATGGGTTAGAAAACAACTAAGCTACTAAACAAAAGCATGAACAAATAATGGTATACCTCTTCTTTGGTGCAATGGGCCACCATGCCCTGGCTGGAAGAAGCACCTCTCTATCTCACTCAGTAATGGAGGAGCTATGGCTCAATGGGGAAGATGAGTGGATGAGAGGGGGATGTGGGTGGCTTGAGAGACAAACCGTCTCAAGGCATCCATGGGCAGCATAACAGTATGCAAGGGAAGAGTTGTTTGAGAGTGACCCCCACTCCTCCTTTAATAGCTTTTTTGGGGATTTTTAGGGTTTTAAGCCCTTGGTCAGGGCTTTAGCCCCTTCCGCCCTAAATTTATCTCCTTTTAGGGTTTTAGGCTCCTTTGAGGGGCTTTAGCCCCTAGGAGAGTGATTTAGGCTCCTTTTTGGGGTTTTTAAGCCATTTTACTCATTTTTAAGCCTTTTTTAGGGTGTGGGGGTCTAATGGGCTGATATGAAGGTCATGCATGGGTGTCCTTTGGGTGGTGTAGGCCACATAGAGCTAAGTGAGGGAATTTTTGGGTTAACAAGACTAGTGAGGACCCTAGGGAGCACGTTACGACTTTCCACCTATGGTGCTCTTCGAATTCATTGAATCATGATTATGTTCGTTTAAGACTATTTCAATGCACCCTCATAGGTCCTACGGCAAAGTTGTATATAGAGTTGCCTGAGGGGCACATATCAGACCTTTAATGACCTAGCCATGACTTTTCTCAATCACTTTCAGCTACCCATGTGTTACGATGTTGGTACGGAACTCTTATCGACATTTCGACAGGACAAAACCACCCATATATATCTCTGATCACATTCAAGAGTGGCGTAGATGAAAGCAACTGATTAAATATCACATTCCACCATAGTTTCTCTTAGAATGGTTCCTCAAGTCGTTATTACCCTATATAGTGAAGGATGTTTCGACATCCGGAGTGAAGAATGAGGAACAAGCTATCTTTCCAACTCAGCAATTAGATTTGATGTATGCTCAGTCTGGGCCTTTGTATGAGATTATTCTAAATGCACCACGTTCCAATTTCGATCCGAAGTTCAAACCTGGGCCACATGCCGATGGCATTGTTGGCTCCACAAAGTGCTAAACCTGCAAACTCGATTACAAACCAAATGAATAAGTTGTCTATTAACCATCCTATGTCGGGACAAGCTACGGCTTCATCTCATCCCACTCAAATGACAGATGTACTTTCAGTGCAATCGTCGAACCAGAAGGGTAACCAGCAACCCGAAAGGAATAAGAAGAAAGGGAGAAATAAACGAAAGGGTGGGAATAAGAATGGAAATGCTAATGATGACAAGAACAATGGTAATCCTGGGGGGGCAAGAAGCCTAAACGTAAGGTTAAGTTTCCTTGCAAGCTTTGTGGGGACGATCACCTCACTCACTTCTGCCCTTGGATAGAAGATGCCTCGAAGTTCATCGCACAGAACCCAACTGTGTTGACGGATATTTTACTTCGAAACCAGAATATGAACTTGAGGACCGTGGACCCTAGAAGTGCTTCGAGTGGGGGTCAAAACCCACTGAACACCGTTAGTGGCCATGGTTGCATCAACATGATGTCTGCTAAATATTTAGTGACGCGTTCTAAGGATTATGGTACGTCGCAACCTAACCTAGGGAAAGAACCTGTTCCACCCGAGAGCTCTTTATGTATTGAGAAACCTAGTAACGAGCCTAAAGCACTGCCTCGCATTCCTAAGGGAGTCTTAAAGCATTCGGGGCATAATCTGAATGCCCAAGCCACCCAGAACTATTATGTTGTCGAGGATTTGGGTCAGACTCCTTGTGTGATGTCTTCTTTAGAAGTTCTTCAGACTTGTCCTTCGCAAAGGAAAGCCTTAATGTCTGCTCTTGGGGTTGTTGATGGGAGTTCTTCCACAATGATTAAATTCGAAACTCATGAATTCCAACCTCATTTTCCTTAATATGTGTCTCTTTTAGTACATGTAGAGTGTATAAACAACACCACCAAGCGCATAGTGATTGATGAAGGCGTTGCGGCTTCCGTGATGTCTTTAGCTTGTTGGAAGGGCTTGGGTTCTCCTACGTTGTCAAAGTCTGGAACCATGTTGACTGTTTTTGATGGAAGATCTTTTCAGCCGCACGATATACTTCCTTCCCTTGAGGTCCAATTAGGGGGGAGGACCATTGTGATCGAGGTTGAGGTGGTTGATTTTGATGTATTTGTAACTTCGGAATGTATTCACTTGTATATTTTATGTATTGTACCTCGATGTTTATTCTGGGAAGTGTCTATAATGTACTTGAGTCATGTCATGCCCCTATGTTCCTATTGGGAGATTAAATAATGTAAACAATTCATGTAAAGTCATTATGGGTAACCCTCCTATTGATCAAGGTTGAAAGTCCCCATAGTTGTGGGGCACTAGGGTTATTAGACTCTCCCAGAGAAGTCATCCCTAGGTGAGTTAATGTAAGTCGGGTCATTAGTACCCCAATTGTGGTTACTTGAGCCTACATAACTGAGTTAGGATTACTCAAGCCTACATAACTGAGTTAAAGGTTAAGTGAATGAAAGAATATAAATAGAGAGTGAGACTCTCTATTTATCATACATGCACACTCACTCACTGGGGCGCGTGAGTGAGAGAGAAGAAGCTGGGATCAGAGAAAGAGACTACTATTGTCGGGAGATCATCTTATTGTTTTTTTAGGTTTTACTTTTGGTGTTGATTCTATCTCTGAGGAGGTTGTGGGGTTTTCTCCTTTATGGTTTCCTTGAGGAAAATCTTTGTGTCTATTGTCTCTTGTGTTTGATTGTTGTGCTTGTTATTCTCTCAGTTAAAGACCCTAAGATAATGCTAGCTTGAATGATAAAAATTTAACATGGTATCAAGCTAACCTGAGAAGAAGACATTGTGCAGCTGCAGAAGCTAGGGATTCTTACTTTTTGGGTCTCTCTCCACAATCTACCAGCAAAAGTATGCTAGGTTGACTCTCCATTGAAGGACGCGTCTTTCTGTCGAAGCGGAATTTGAATCCGAGCATTTTTCAGTTTTTGGTGCGGGAAATTAGGGATTTTTATAGAAAAAGGAATTTCTGAGTGAGCTCAGCATAGGATTTCTCTCCTCATCAAAATCGAATTTTAGAGACCTGGTTCAATATTTTTGGTTGGGTGAAACTTTGGGAAAGTCAAACCCTAGTTTGACCTCGGGCCTGAAAAACCCTAAATAGTAAAACTGATAAGTTTTGGTAACTTCGCTATAGCTCAGGATTACATACATCTCAAGGGCTAAAACTTTCCAAAGTCGAAGATAAAATCTTGATGTACATTGTGTCCAAGTTTCAGCCTTAGATTCGCTATATTCTAGGAGATAGGATTCTTCCAAGTTAGGGTTCCAGCCTCTTCCAGGATTCATCCCTAAACAGGACACCTAGGGAGAATTGTTATATCTAGGGCTACGAAGGTCCAAATGAATTTCTGAAGATGTTCTAGAAAGGGCATAGACTATACTTTCTATTGTCAAAGTTTCAGACCCCAAAGATGAAACAGTGACATGTGGCAATCTATACAACTTCGCTATGTTGAATAGTCATGAAACAGGTCACCTTGGGAAAACCCTCATAAGTCCCAATTGGGGAAACCCATTCGTATGAAAACTATGGTGTTGGAACAATGATAAACAAGGCTAGCTCAGTATGAAATTTTAGACATAAAGGATCATTACTTTCAGAGATACCGTAGAAACAGTATCAGGCATTTTTGCAGAAGAAATTGGTAAACTAGGGCTTCCTGTTCCAGGAGCTTCCCTCCACTGTTTTCAGAAAAGGAGTACATTGGATAGATCTCGTTGAAGAGGTCTATCTTTATATCCAATCAGATCTGAAATATTCCAAGTTTTGAAAAATAAGGTTTCTCTAACAAACCCTAGATCAACCAGCTCTGGAACCATGACGAACACCTCAAATCGGTAAGATCTAATATTTTGCTATTTTCATTTGAGGTTCTCATTTCAAAGTGATCTATCACATCAGCTTGATGATAATCTTGGTGAATTTGACAACTTCCAAGCATGGAAGTATATGATCTCTCTAAAGAAAATGAATTGGACACCTACATAAATAGAGAGGTTCCAGTTCCAGAGGGAGATGAGGCTAAAAGCCTTACACAAGAAGAACTTGGTCAAGGCCAAGAAGATCATTGCTGATTCAATCACGAATTGCCTTATACCATAAGTGTCTTCCCTAAAGACACCGAAAGAGATGTTTGATTCCTTGACCAAGATATTTTAAGGGAAGAACATAAATCAGAAGATGACTTTGAGAAAACAGTTGAAGAATGTGAAGATCCAGAATGCAGAGACCATACAGTCATACTTTATGAGGGTCTCTCAAATCAAAGAACAACTTGTAGCAGTAGAAGAAGAAGTGGAGAATACAGAAGTGGTGATAGCCACCTTGAATTGCCTCCCATGATAATGGGATTCATTCATTCAAGGAATGTGTTCCAGAAGGAAGTGATTACTTTTAGCAGACTCTGGAAAGAGCACACACAAGAAGAATCTCGACCCATAATAAGAGAAAAGAATATGGGAACAACTGAAGATCAGGCTTTCACCATCCAAAGAAGATCCCTCAAGCAATGAGGAATATGAAGAACTCAACTCTTGAAGAACCTCTTCTCCATATTAGCATTTGGATAAGAAATGATGCTATTACGAATGAAGAAGATGATGAAACTGAAGGCTCAAGAAGGATTCTACCCACGAAACAAATAAAGATAAGTATTTAGTTGGCATTTCATGATATTGTTTTGTTATGCATTTGTTTATATTCAATTGATGTATTATGCATGATAGAATGTTTGCATTAATGACAGTATACTACTAATATGCATGCAATGGGTAAGTAGCTCATGGTGCTATACAACTCTCCATTGCTACTTATCTAGAATGAAACCTCTTTGCTGACATATTGGATTAGTGCACAATCTCAATGTTGTCCTGGTATAGATGGAAGGCATCTAGAAATTTTCCGTGAGATATGGATGAATGCTGTATTAGCTAAAATATTTGCATGATCATATATTTATGAATAAGAATTTGCCATTATGAATATTCCTTATGAAATGTTTCTAACCATACAACTAATGCATTTGCGTACAATAACCTACAATCAAAGAAGGATGAGACTTGTTCCGAAGAACAAGTGATGATAGTTCAATAAAGAATCCAAGATGAAGAATAATATGATAGTACTTCCAAGAAGTAGCTAAGAAGAAAGGGAAGGAGTGTACCAATTCAAGAAGAATGATTTCTAGGATGCAGTATCGAGACCTGAAGAGAAGTTCATAGTTCCATCATGCAGTAGATTGAAATATCATGGGATACAAGGTAAGATTCGTAGCATTAGGCTTCTCAAGGAAAGAAGGCATAAACTACGAAGAGACATTTGTAGCCACTAGAAGTTAAGACACGTGACAAGCAGAATCATGTGTGCAAATGAAAGAAGGCCTTGTATGAGCTCAGAAGACACCCATGGGATAACACAAACATGATGAGCTTGATGAAGATCTTAACCTTTGCTACAAGGTTGAAGATGAAAGCCTATAGAGGATGACAAGATCACAGATGGGTGCGACAAGAACTTTTGAAAAGGTTCAAGATAGAGGATCTTGGTATCCAGTGACCCTAGATGGATAAATAGAATATTAGTAGCAGAGGAAGCTACTTATCACTTCGGTACAGAATGTTTCAGTGCATAGAGTACGAAAGACAGAGGGAGAATGATGCTTCGATTCAGAGGGAGTGACTGCAGAAGATCTTGAGGTTCGACATGGTACGACAGGATGGACATATTACTGATGACTATAGGATTTACTGAGAGTAAAGCGGATTCCAACCTTTACTTCAAGGTTGAAGGCAGAAGACCAGTGATGCTCATGTTATATGTCGATGACTTGTTCTTAACAGAAAAGAGGAACTCATTAAAGTTACAAGAAGGAGACTTGCTGATGAGTTCAAGATGAAGGACTTGGATATGATGCACTACTTTTTAGGCATGGAGGTGTGGCAGAATGCGGATGGAATCTCCCTGGGACAAGGGATGATGGATCGCAAGTCCGTGACCACACCTATGGCATCGAACCTGAAGCTATTGAGTGATGCTTCATCAAATTCGGTTGATGCCACAATGTATCGTCAGATGATTTGTTCCTTGATGTACCTGATGAATACGAGACCAGATATTTTCTTTGCTTTGAACACCTTGAGCCAGTTCCTGTCAGATCCGAGACATTTTCACTTGATTGTTGCAAAGCATATTCTAAGGTACCTAAAGGGTATAGTTGATTATGGGCTCAAGTACAAGGCTGATCAGAAGATTAACCTGGAAGGTTATGTTGATTCAGATTGGGCAGACAGTGCCATCGATAGAAAGAGCACTTCAGGGTGCTGCTTCAGTATGGGATCAGGTGTGATCTCTTGGTTTAGCAGGAAACGGTCTTGCGTGACACTGAGTACAGCTGAAGCAGAGTATGTCGCAGCTTGTTCAGCTAGTTGTGAGGCAGTATGGCTGAGGAAGCTACTGTGTGATTTATTTGATCTCTAGTAAGATGCTACTTGTATATATTGCGACAACCAGATTTGTGTGAAGTTGTCTGAGAACCTGGTGTTCCATGACAAGTTGAAGCATATCGAGATAAAATATCACTATATCAAGGATATGGTGCAGAGAGGAGCAGTGAAGCTCCAGTATGTTGCGATGGACGAGCAAATAGTTGATGTGTTGACTAAGCCATTGGCCAGAGTGAAGTTTGAATACTTTAGGGAGAAGCTTGGTGTTCTCTAGATCGAGGTTACCTCCAAGGAGAAGTGATGAGTCTATGAGCCATTCTGACATGGTGAGAGGATCGGTTCCTTCCATGGTCAGATGTAAGGGTTGATCCATTCTTTCATGGTGAGAGGATTGGTTCCTTCCATGTTCAGATGTGACTGTTGAGCCATTCTGAGGTGTCTGTGAGATGTGTTCTCACATGATCAGATATAAGCGTTGAATGCCATTCTCTTAGTGGAGGCACCTAGTCAATTACCAGGAATTTTAGTCTAGGATTGAAGCTCAGCTTAAGTGCTGAGATGCCATTCTCTGGGAGAATGGAGGCACCTGGTCAGTTACTAGGAATTTCAGTCTGGGACTGAAGCTTGACTTAAGTGCTAAGATGCCATTCTATTGGAGGAGCAAGTCGTTAAAGCCGAGTTGAACGATCAGCCGACTAATGAGAGATTAGGTCGACCACATAAGGTCGTGTCGGTTAACCGAACCGACAGGTAGTATTTGGAATTGTTTGTAATTCATATATATTAAGTTATTGAGCTAGATGAGAACTTGGTTCAGTTCTCTGTATTGTATGGACCCTTTTATTATAATATAATATGTTATTTCGCTTACTTATTCTTGTCTCTTGTATCTGTTATGTATGTATGTTCTTAATATGTATTATTGGTAACCCTATGTGATCTGTAAGATTACAACATTGGTTCCGTTGCCGGTAGTGCATGTCTGATATGTATACAAGCAGATGATATCAGAACAAGAGATTAAGGACTGGTGGGAGAGTAAAATAGAAAACTACTTTCAAAATTACGCACGAAGAAACAAATTAATGACCGTGCAAGCAAAAGAAAGGTTCTTTACCGAGACTCATGAGAAGTTTGTAGAATCGATACCCCAGCTTCTAAAGAAACATCTGGATGAAAAATCCGGAAGTGATTGAAGACCAACAGCTGCTAGACAAACTGATTCGAGGGGGAAGGACAAACCTGTCAGAGTGGTTTGAAAAGATCACCGATGAATTCTGCGAGGAACAAGCTATAGAAGAAAGAACTTCGGTGGAAACTATCCAGAAGAAATTCTACACATACCTCATCGAGCAATTCTTGTGTTCCTTACCGACCTTGTTGTTCAAGTTCCTAATAGAGAAAGTAGTGGGTCATATCGTTGAACCTCATCCATTACTACGTGAACTGCCACAAAATACTAACTGGGCAGAGAAATAAAAGAAGTGGGAGAAATTCCTTGCTGAAAGGGAGTGGGAATACTTCCTAAGCAAGTGATCAGAACTATTCGAGCTTTCTAAAGCATCGAGTAGGCAATGGGGGGGTAGCTGGTCGTATGTCAGGGTAAAGTGGAGAGGATTCTAGTCGACTAAAGAGATACCATTCACCAGCAATGAAAAGTTGACCTAAAAAGGAAATCGAAATGACAGTGTTACATAAAGGTATGACGGACTTTCAGAAAATAGAGAGGGAGAAGAGGCTGCAAAGAAGGGAAGAAAGAAGAGGAAGAACTATAGCGCTGCAAAGAGGAATGAGTACTAGGGTGACAGACCAAGAGAGAAATCTGCCAGATTCAGGTCATGACCGACATGAAGAAGTCATGGAAGAAGAAGCGTCCCCTATGGAAGAATATTTGTGGATAGAGTAGCGAGAAGCTCTCCAAATAGAAGTTCCCCAGGAGGTAAGACCGCTATCTCTAATGAATCCGAGTACCAAGATACAAACCATTGTCGAAGAGGACCTCAGACTAAGAGCTGGTGACTTTGGTATTTGGAGCCGACTAGACGACTAGAGAAATGATGATAATCATCTACTTATCCATTGACCAGAAGAAGGAATCTGGGTCATGCTTCAAGCGTTACCCTCCAACCGAAGTATCCACTTACTTTACCCAACACACGAAGGAGCACCCCCCCTGCAAAATACATCTTTGGAAGATACAGAAAATTTGGAGCTACAGACAAATAATTGCAATTGGACATCGACAGGAGAAGTCGACCCCGACCGACTGCTTATCGGAGAAGAAACGACAACTAAGGCGACCGACGAAAACAAGAGTTCTATAGACAATAGTTCTGCACAAAAGAATAAACAAAATACCCCACTATCCCCACCACCACCACCTCCTTAAGAAGACAGTGATAGTGACTCCGACATGGGTCACGGATCAGCACACATCCCTCTATATGAGGGCGACGAAGATCCCAGACGACATTGGTTCATCTGCGAATCAACATGGGAGGAAAACCAAGTTACAGATGAAGATAGACAGATGGCGCAGTTCTCTGGATCCTTAAGGAAAAGAGCATTAACATGGTTTATGACCTTTTTGAAAGAACCCCCAGAGCAACTAAAGCAGAAGTCAAATCACAATTTTTATCATTTTTTAAAACTCTAGATGCAAAACATTTGGCAGCTAAGAAATCGAAGACAACATCACAAAAGTCAGGAGAAACTGTCTGCGACTATGACAAACGTTGGAAATACCTTCTCAGCCAATTGGATTATGTTATTGATGAGCAACCACTAATCCAGTGGTTTCTTGCAGGTCTGTCACAAAAAATTCATCGGCACATAAGTCTGGAGACATTCAAAACTTATGAGGATGCACTTACTAAAGCTCTACAAGTAGAAATGGATGAAGATATTCTGGCATACCCCATAGATCATAGACTAGAAGAACAACTCGAGATCATGCAGAAATATTTAAAAGAGCTAAACCTTAAAAGTAAGGACATCTGGTGCACGAAATGCTCATCAGCCGGACATTCAAAAGATAACTATCGATAGGATATTAGCCAACAGGATGTTCGATTTGTGCAAACAAAATGTTTTTGCAACATCTGTCAAGAGCATGGAGAGCACACTACAAAAGATTGCCCATTCAACATGAAGAATGGAAAATCATCATGGTGTGCAATCTGTGAAACTAAAAATCATAACACCTCTGACTGCCACCTGAATCTAAAGAATCGACAAAATTATCAGCCAGTATATCAAACGAACGTAGTTGCATAGAACAATGAGCAACGAATCAATTCAAAAAATGACCAAAATAATCAAAGGTACGAAGGTCGTCGGTATGAACGCCGGTTTGACAACCGACATGGAGGCTATGGAAGTCGAGGTTGATTCTCTGGGAATCGAGACAACCGACCACGTCAGCCCATCCAATGTTTCACATGTTACAAGGAAGGAGACCGATATGCAGACTGTCCATACAAGGACAGGACTTACCTAAAATCCTATACTAGTTGTGGAGTAGGGGATCACTCATTAGAGGATTGCCCTACTATGCTCGAAAAGATAAATAAAAATAAAAATGTTGATGTCTTGTCGTGTGTGCAAAAACATGATATTATCAATACAAAGAATTTACAAAGTTTAGTAGAAACTTTTACAGGACAAGTTGCTAGATGGTGTGATACCCATCAGTCAAGACTGCAGACATGGACAACAGCTTTGACTTATTTTGTAGAAATATTTGGAGGAAATAAGTTAACCAACCAGGCTTAGATACATATATTTACCCAAGGACAGGATCCAGAAAACCATATAAAGACATCTGAAAAAGAATGGAGAAGACTTGGATATAAAGATGAACATACATGGCCACAATTATTTCCATCAACACTCATTGACTTACCAAAAAAATGGTACAAGATGGAAGAAGCTCGGGGTGAAACATTCCTATGGCATGAACTCAAAGAGAATTTATCAAAGACTTCAACTTTGAACCCCAAAATGAGAATTTGGTCGAAACTGTAAAATAGATTAAAGCATTTGTACAACCGACAGAAAACAAAACCCTAAAAGACAACCGACCGATAATAAACTGTAACAATATACAAACTGGGACAATTCCATAGTCAACAAGATAACAGATGGAAAATGAAAATTCAGAAGGGAAAAGCTTTAGATGGAAATCAAACCATGCCAAAACAACAAAACCAATTCACACAGTGCTCAAAGTCAAGACAACCAACAAGGAAGACATCGACCGAATGACTGCAGCAGACTTTCCTGCTACATTCTCACAGTTTAAAGAAGGGATTCGACTAATTAATGAGAAAAAAGCTCCTGAATGGTTAGATGCTAAAGTGAAAATCAAAGAAGTCGACATATCAAATGATGATCGACCAAAAATAGAAAAAATTGGAGACTACTAGTCTGAAGCACAAACAACAGAGATCACAAACCTACTGAAAGAATTTCAGGATATATTTGCTAGAGACTATAATGATCTCAGACGTCTAGTACATGAAATCAACGAAATGAAGATCGACATTAAACCTGATGTTCGACCTGTCAAGAAAATACCATATAAACTAGCTCATAAATACAAAGAGATAGTCAAGAAAGAGATTGATAACATGCTTGCAGTTGGAATCATCTACCCTATTGACCAATTAGAATGGGAAAGTCCAATGGTAGTTCAACCAAAGAAACATGATCCAACAAAGCTAAGGATCTGTATCGACTTTATAGAACTCAATAAAGTTACACTAACAGACCCATTTCCAACTCCTTATGCAGATGAAATCTTAAATGAGGTAGCAGGACATGAATGTTATTCATTTACAGATGGATTCTTAGGTTATAATCAAGTACCAATAGCCAAAGAAGATCAGAAAAAGACAACATTCGTATGTGAATTTGGCTCATTTGCTTACAGGGTTATGCCTTTTGGACTTAAAAATGCACTTGCAGTCTTTTCAAGGATTGTGGTTAAAACATTCCAGGAGTATATTTACAAAACAATGGCAGTATATTTTGGCGATTGGACAATATACTCTACACTAAAAGACCATTGTAAATGGCTAAGGCTTATGCTAGAACGATGCAAACAAATCCAGTTATCTTTGAACATCAATAAGTGTATATTTCTGACCCCCATAGGGATATTGTTAGGACACATTGTCTATAAAGAAGGTATTAAAGTTGACTTCACAAAAATAAAAATCATCCTCGACTTAAAACCACCGATGAATCCAAAACAATTCAGGGTACTACTTGGTCATACATGATATTATAGAAAATTCATAAGACACTATTCATATATGACATACCCACTGGAAGAACTGCTAAGAGAGGATCAAGATTTTAACTGGACAGAGGAGTGCAACATATCATTTGAAAAACTAAAAACAAAGCTAGTCAAAGCACCAATCCTAAGGTTTCCAAACTAGTCGATCAAATTCCATGTTCACATTGATGCATCAGGCCTAGCAATAGGAGCAATCCTAACTCAACCAGGAGATGCTGGAATGGACTACCCTATAGTCTACAGTAGCAGAAAACTAAACAAAGCTGAAAGAAACTATTTGACAACAGAAATAGAAGCATTAGGAATGGTCTTTGCACTACAAAAATACCGACATTACCTACTAGCTAATCCATTTATCTTTTACACCGACCACCAAGCACTAAAATACCTCGTAAATAAGCCTCTACACCATGGAAAAATTTGTCGATGGCTACTTCTATTCCAAGAATTTGAATTCAAAGTCGTTGTCAAACCAGGTAAGCTAAATGTCGGTCCCGACCATTTATCCCGAATCGACACAAGGGAGGAACCGACGGGAATCGAAGACGACTTACTGGATGCACATTTATTTCAAATAGAACTAGTCCCAGCAGAGTTAGAGGAAATAACTCAGTTTTTACAAGATGGACAAGCACCAGAAGGCATGACTATGAAGAGGAAACAAATCTTAGCCATGAAAGCTACACCATATAGTCTCATAAATGGATTCCTATATAAAATGGGCTTAAACGACATCCATATAAGGTGTGTAATAGAACATGAAAGGGATAATATCATGTTTGAAGCACATTATGGACCTATGGGAGGACAATTCCAAGCAGATACAACTACAAAGAAAATCCAACAATCAGGGTTATGGTGGCCGACACTTCACAAAGATTGCAAAAATTTTGTAAGCCAATGTGACAGATGTCAATGGCTGGGTCGACCTCTGCCTAGTAAAGAAATGCCCCTGATATCAGTAAACCCAAGTTTAACATTTGAAATTTGGGCCATTGACTTCATAGGACCATTTCCCATACCAGCAAAGAGAACATGTGCAAGGTACATAATAACTGCAGTCGAATACGTAACCAAATGGGCAGAGGCAGAACCAGTCAACACATGTTCCAGTGAGACAGCTGCTAAGTTTAGCTATAAAAATATCATTACTAGATTTGGATGTCCATTAACCCTAATCAGTGACCAGGGAACACACTTTATTAATAAAACTATTAAAACACTAACAGATCAGTTCCAAATCGACCACCGTCTAAGTACAGCTTACCACCCTCAGTCGAATGGAGCAATCGAAGCATTTAACAAAATGTTAACAAAAGGATTAACAAAAATATGTAACACCGACAAAGACGACTGGGATGAAAAGATACCTGTAGTACTATGGGCATACAGAACAACATATAAGCGTTCAACCGACCAAACACCGTTTCGACTAGTTTATGGACAGGAAGTAGTAGTTCCTCTACACTTTCGACAACAGACACCTATTATCGATGTTGAACAAGGAAGAAAGGACCGACTATTGCAACTAAGTAAGCTTGAAGAACATCGACTAATCGCATTACAACATAAGGAAATCCAGGAACAACAACAAAAGGCATGGCACGACCGAAACATCAAAAATAAAAACCTGTCGATAGGAGACCTTGCCTTACTATACAATAGTCAGGTAAAAGGAAACCCAAAAAGCTACATACATAATGGATGGGACCCTATGTTGTCGAAGAGATACATGCCAATGGATCAGTCCGACTAAGGATGTTACAAAGCATAGTATTTCGGAAACTTGTTAATGGTGCCCAACTAAAGCGGTACAGAAATTAAACAAGTAAAAAAAAACGACCATAACGGTTAAACAAAAGCTATAAAAATCTGAAAATCTAAAAAGTAAAATAGGATCGAAAAACATAAAACAGTCTGGCAGGAAATCACCACTACGACAACCAACATCACGCCCATCGACATAACACCATCGACCGCTCACATAATCGACATCGACCAATGACCTTGGAAGTCCCATCCTGCCTTCATGACTACAGATGACAAAATCAAATCACCATTAACGCAAACTCAAGTGTTCATGCTGGACCATCACGTCCGCCATTAATACACCCATCGACAAAAACGTCGAATGCATCAACTATAAATACTAAACCACCAAAGGATCATTTACAGCATTTCGAATGGAGAGAGCAACTTAGCAACCAGACGACTGAAAACCAAGAATACCGAAGTAAAGTCGACCAGCAGACCTACAAGATGGCACCTAAACAAACCAGAGCTACAGCCAAGGCTAAAGAACTATAGACCGCAGAGACACCATTTATGAGGAGACTCAAATTCATCAAGAACGCTAAGGTTCAGGAGAGTTCATGGGAGAAACTATGGGCCGAGATTAAATAGTGGGCTTGTGTCGACAAAAGGCCTACACAAGCTGCAGAGAAAATCAACCATAGTACCATTGTAAATTATATCAATGCGCCGCTCATGGCCAATTTTGGAGGCATGAAGGAAACAGTGGTGAAATTTATCATAAGTCAGTACCACAATGGTAAATTTTACTTCGACAAGCCAGTCGAAATCTCTGGTGAAGTAATCCATAAATTGACTGGTCTATCAAACCAAGGTGAACCAGTACCAGTTGGGATCAAAGAAGGGCTAGAACTTGACCATACCGCGATGTGGTACATGCAGGGCGCCAAAGCAAAGGCAAAAACCATCGACTATTACCTAACAGTCAAAGAAATTTTCCGGGAGTTGGCTCGACAGTCGGGTACAAAATTATCAATACTAGTGAGGGAAAAAGAAATAGACCTCTCGATAGAAGAGCCGCTGACAGACAAGGAGAAGGAGGAAACACCTGCAGAAGGCACTAGTCGACTACTAATTATAATCAAACCTCCGACAGTACAAAGGGAAGAGACACAAACACAACAGTTGGTAACCAATCCAGCTAAAGAAAGCCTTGTCTCAACTGAAGACCGGGGGGAGAGATAGATACTAAAAACCCTGAGTATGCTATCACCAAAGAAAACATACGCAAATTGTCGAAGGAGATGGCAGTCTCAAGAAAAAGAAAATGAACTTAGGATCAGGAGCAGGGGAAGGATAAGCGCAAGCTTATCATTGCAGAGTCCTCGAAAGATAAGGAAGAACTAGTAGCTACAGCCTGTGACATTATAGAAGATCCTGCAGCAAACAAAATTCCCGTCGAGACCCAATTCTAGAGATTTGTTGAAGCAGGGGCACAACAAGGTCGGCCAAAGAAGGCAAAAAGCACAAACACTTCAACAGCTGAAAATGTTGTGGATCTTGTGTCTACACCTCCACCCCCATCCTCGACCAAAATAATGCAAGAACTAATTCTAGACCCTCCTTCCATAAGCCCAATCGACATATGTAAGAATGTTATGTCGGAGACCTTGAAGGAAAAATTCGACCGCGACAGAGACCTCCAAGCATACATTGAAAAATTGCCTGAGTTACACACGTCAGTATAAAAGTTGTTCGCCAAATCCCCTTTGTTCGAAGTTGGTGGATCCAGACTACCCACTCCCCAACCTGGCCAAGTACCCCAGAGGCCAAGGATTGTGGCAGTTATAAGTTTGACGTTCCAAAGAAAACCTGACAAAGAAGCTGAAGTTGTCGCAAGTTGGACTACATCTATCATTCCGACTGACCCTGAACCCAACCCACCGGTAAATTAACCAACCAGAGATGAGGAAGGAGAGGATATGGATGAAATAAATCGAGAAATCGAGGAACTATTCTCCGACCTCCAGGAAAATTCACCCCCACAAACCCATGACCCCTCACCTGACCATATCTCCACTAACCCAATCACACCTGGCCATTCACTAATGCCATCACCACCTCCCCCCAGCCCAAAACATATACCCAAACCAATTGCACCAAAACCACCTCCGCCGCAACCATTAGCACCAACCGCATCTGCATCTGTACCCTCTGTATCCAACCAACCAGATGCACAACCAGCTACAACAATCATCCAACCGACCTAACCAGAAATACCATCAACCACTACTAGCCAGCAACCAGACAATCCAATTTTGACTCTTACAGGTACATAGGTGCCAAAGCAAGCAGAGCAGCAAAAGCACAAAAGAAAAAAAGACAAAAATAAGAAATACCATCAAAGCCAGACGACAATGGTCCACATCAGTCAACTTGGGTCAACCACTACAGTCGATCCAACCAAACTGAGGGATGGAGAATTAGGGAAACTCTTGGAATCACTGGCAATCGAAGAAAAAACAAGGATCTAGAACAAACACAGGGAGCTCGATGATAACGAAAAAGAACAAATCGAGTTCGTTAACAAATGTAGAAACCTGGTGCAATCAGGGATACCAGGTCCGACAGAAGTCAACACCGACAAGCCGTTAGAAAAGGCTTATCAGCTATTTGAGTGCGTGGTGTCGGCACTACAGGCACAAAGGCAGGATACAAAAGAAAAGCAGAAAGAAGAAACAGTTCAACTGCTGACACAATAGCACACAGTTTTTGCAGAAGTATACAAGGTACTACGAGATCACATGGAGGAGTCGGTCATTACAGAAGAAGTACTGAGAGATTGGCCTACATATTATGGGCAAGTCTATCAGCAAGTTCGACAAACCTGACAAGAAATCCAAGCGCTCGAGAAGGGAAAAAGCACAGAGGAAGAACTCAGAAGCACAATTGAAAATCAAATAATGCTCGAAACAGCCAAATTGCAGAAGCACGAGCAACAAGCACACCAATGGGTGCAGCAAGCCATTCCAAGGTTAGAATAATTAGACATCATCTCCCCGCAGATGAAATGACTTTTTGAGACAGTAGAGGAAAAGGACCACTTTATGGGTCCTAACATGGAGAAGATAGCAGAATTTTCCATTCAAGAAAAGATGTCGATATTATCAAGTCTAACTACATTAACCATTGACATCCAAAAAATACTACAAAGTTGGACGGCATTCCAACATCACCTGGAAGTGACAACTGAAGCAATTGTCAAAGTCTGTGTGCAGAAAAGACCATCCATCAAACTTCACTGCCCATGAAAATCAAACACAGAAATAACTACTTAGGATGGGCAAAGACATTTTTGGTACCTCCCTGTTTCTTCGGGACGAAGAAACATTTTGTTTGTGGGGGAGATCTTGGAGGAGCAAGTGGGTAAAGCCGACTTGAATGATCAGCTGACTAAGTCGGTCACTCGACTAATGAGAGATTAGGTCGACAACATAAGGTCGTGTCGGTTGACCGAACCGACAGGTAGTTATTTGTAACTGTTTGTAATTCATATATATTAAGCTATTGAGCCATATGTGAACTCGGTTCAATTCTCTGTATTGTATGGACCCTTTCATTATAATATAATCTGTTATTTCGCTTACTTATTCTTGTCTCTTGTATATGTTATGTATGTTTGTTCTTAATGTGTATTATTGGTAACGCTATGTGATCTGTGAGATTACAACACATTCTCTGGGGGAATGGAGGCACCTGGTCAGTTACCAGGAATTTTAGTCTGGGACTGAAGCTTAGCTTAAGTGCTGAGATGTCATTCTTTGGGAGAATGGAGGCACCTGGTCAGTTACCAGGAATTTCAGTCTGGGACTGAAGCTCGGCTTAAGTGCTGAGATTCCATTCTCTGGGAGAATGGAGGCACCTAGTTAGTTACCAGGAATTTCAATCTTGGACTGAAGCTCAGCTTAAGTGTTGAGAGGCCATTCTCTGGGAGAATGGAGGCACCTGGTCAGTTACTAGGAATTTCAACCTGGGACTAAGAGCCTTTCTGACATGATGTGTGATGAGTTTCCTATCATGGTCAAATGTAAGTGCAGAGCCTTTCTGACATGATGTGTGATGAGTTTCCTATCATGGTCAGATATAAGTGTTGAGCCTTCTGACATGGTTTGCAATGAGTTTCCAACCATGGTCAGATGTAAGTGTTGGGTGGGCCCTTCTGACTCAGTCATATATAAGTGTTGAAGAATATGAAGACCTACTTGGAGGCTAGACCTACAACCAGCATGAAAAAGGACTGGCTCTGTATAACTTCCTATGATGAGAAGAATCAAGAGATATCACCTGTGATGATGACCAGTGACGATCCAGCAGTGATGATCTAGATCCAGTGATGATGATCCAGCAGTGATGATCCATATCCAGTGATGATCCATATCCAGTGATGATGATCTAGATCCAGTGATGATCCAGATCCATATGAAGATGACTTGAAGATGAAGATGACTAGAACTCGATGATGATCCATATGATACAGAGAAGAAGACTTGTGCTCATAAAGTGTGTCGAGAGAATACCTTCCTAGTTAAGAGGGAGTGTTGATGTATTTGTAACTTTGGAATGTATTCACTTGTATATCTTATGTATTGTACCCCGATGTTTATTCCGGGAAGTGTCTATAATGTACTTGAGTCATGTCATGCCTCGATGTTCCTATCGGGAGATTCAATAATGTAAACAAGTCATGTAAAGTCATTGTGGGTAACCCTCCTATTGATCAAGGGTTAAAGTCCCCACAGTTGTGGGGCACTAGGGTTATTAGACTCTCCTAGAGAAGTCGGACCTAGGTGAGTTAATGTAATTCGGGTCATTAGTACCCCAGTTGTGGTTACTTGAACCTACATAACTAAGTTAGGATTACTCGAGCCTACATAACAGAGTTAAAATTTAAGTGAACGAAAGAATATAAATACAGAGTGAGACTCCCTATTTATCACACAAACACACTCACTCACTGGGGCGCATGAGTGAGAGAGAAGAAGCTAGGATCAAAGAAAGAGACTACTGTTGTCAGGAGATCATCTTACTATTTTTTTGGGTTTTACTTTTGGTGTTGATTCTATCTCTGAGGAAGTTGCAAGGTTTTCTCGTTTATGGTTTCCCCTAGGAAAATCTTTGTGTCTATTGTCTCTTGTGTTTGATTGTTGTGCTTGTTATTCTCTTAGTTAAAGATCCTAAGATAATGCTAGCTTGAATGATAAAAATCAACAGTTGATGCGCCCCTTGACTATAATATTTTACTGGGACGTAATTGGATTTATAACATGCAGGCTGTCACGTCGTCTCTCTTCTGGGTAGTTTGTTTTCCTTTGGATGGGAAGATTATTACGATCGATCAGAAGTCTTTTGATAACTCCGGTACGAAAGCATCGTCGGGAGCTACTATCCCGATTATTGATCATTCTCAGTCGACAACTAAGAATATTGGGGTGGGCATGTATCCTTCATTGATGGGAACTTTCAATTGTCCCGCACCCATTCTTATGATAGGATCTAGTCTTGGTAGAGCTTCGTCATCGTTGAGTTCAGTTCCTTTTCGTATTTCGCATATGGAGGATCCTTGGACTCTCCCTTCTCCGGGTACTTCGGATGAAGGCTCTCAAACTTTCAAGAGATATATGCTATTATCTATAGCTTTGGTGGCTTATCAAGCTAATCTTGGTCCTGTTGTAGATTCTAGTCCTTCCTCTTCGCAGACAGAGGAAGAGGACCCTTATGCACTGCCTGCTTGGGTGGTTGCATCATCTCACTCGCATGACTGCTTCGATGACATTTTTCCAACAGATGAGGCTATTCTCGAAGCTATGTCTAGTTTAGAACAACCTTGGGGATATTTGCATCATATATCTTATTTTCTTCCTAAGCTTGGTTATGTAGAGTGTGATGACTATAGGGCAATTTTGAGTGAGAAAGTTGGTAGTCCCACGGTCCCATTAAGATCTTCTAGTAAGTATGCTGAAGGGAACATGGCTAACTTGTCACCTAATATACCTATCAACATTTATCTCATTCCTGGTAAGATTGAGAATGTGTACATTGGGGTGGATTATTCCCCCGATCAAATTGAGACATACACCAAGCTTTTTAAAGAATTATGAGATGTTTTCGCTTGGTCGTATGAGGAGATGTCAAGAATTAACCATGGCATTGTCAAACATGGAATTAAAACCTATCCGGATGCTAAACCTGTTCGACAAATTTTGCATGCGATGAATCCTAGGGAAGCACCCGTTATTAAGGTAGAGATAGAGAAACTGCTTAAGGTTGGTTTCATCTATCCCATTCCCTTGACTGAATGGGTGTCAAATCCCGTTCCAGTTGACAAGAAGCAGGGAACAATGCGTGTATGCACTGATTTCAGAGATTTGAATCGAGCCTGTCTTAAGGATAACTTCCCCACACCATTTATTGATCAGATTTTGGATGAGTGTGTGGGGAACGATTTTTTTTCCTTTATGGATGGCTTTTCAAGATATAATCAGATCCAGATTAAACCTGAGGATCAACATAAGACTGCTTTCATTTGTCCTTGGGGTAGGTTTGCATATCAGAAGATGCCCTTCGGCCTTAAAAATACCAGAGCTACTTTTCAGCGGGCTATGACCTTCATGTTTCACGACCTTAAAATCATAATTGAAGTTTATCTTGATGACTTGGCTGTTCACTCTCGTTTGAGGGTGTGTCATCCTGATCATCTTCGTTTGGTTTTCGAAAGGTGCGCCCATTATCAAATTCAGTTAAATACTCATAAGTGTGTCTTTTGTGTGACGGTTGGTCGCTTACTAGGGTTTGTCATTTACAAGGATGGCATTAGAGTCCATCCTTTGAAGGTTGAGGCAATACTTCAATTGTCCCGCCCCCCCCCCCACGTAACATTAGACATCTTCAATGTTTGCAAGGGATGGCNATTCGTGGTCAACTTTGCCAATTTAAGTAAAGGTTTCATGCACTTATTGAAGAAAGACACATTGTTTATCTAGGATGAGTGAGCCCATGAATCTTTTGACACTTTAAAGAAAGCCTTGGCATCGGCCCTCGTGCTTAGTCCACCCAACTATAGCCGTGACTTTTTGACATATGTGGTCACATCTCAAGAGACAATTGGTATGGCCTTGGTTCAAGAGGATGAGGAGCTCCAGGAGCATGTCATCTATTATCTTGTCCGAAACCTTATTGATGTGGAGCTTCATTACACTCATGTCGAGAAGCTAGCCCTAGCCATCATCCATGTGGTCCAACGTTTGAGGCATTATATCCTTCTTCGCCAAACTATGGTTGTGGCTCACATTAATCCATTTCAATTCATCCTCACCAGAAGGATGATAGGAGGGAAGTATAATAAATGGATTGTGATATTGCAAGAATTTGACCTCAAGTTTGTCTCGGCAAAGTCGAAGAAGTCACTAATTTTTGCTAAGCCCATATGTGATTTTCCTAGTTTGGATGAAGGAGAGGTCCATGAGGACTCTTTCATTGATGAGCACATCTTTCTCGTTGTGACTACGGACCCATGGTATGGGGACATTATCATTTATTTGCAAATCTTGAAGGTTCCTTCTCACCTCTCACGAGATGACTATCGACGTTTACGTCAAGTAGCGAAGAATTACCTCATTGTTGATGACACTTTGTATCATCGTGGGGTTGAGTCCATTTTGCGTCGGTGCTTAACCCATGAATAGGTTGAGTCTGTGTTGAATGATTTCCATGGTGGGGCATGTGGTGGTCATTTATCTAGGATTTATACAACTCAAAATATTTTGAGAGTGGGATATTTTTGGTCGTCCATCTTTAAGGACTGTGTTAATTGCATCAAGCGATGCCACCCTTTCTAGATGTCTGCACAGAAGATGCACTCACATCCATCCCCTTTACATCTAATTATCACCGCGGATCCCTTCACTAAGTGGGGGGTTGATTTTATGGATTGCAACCCAGCTTCAACTGGGGGGCATCATCACATTATTATGGCTGTTGATTATTTCATGAAATGGGCAGAGGCTATGCCCACAATCAAAGTCGATGGTGAGATAGCTGCACATTTCATATTCAATCAGATTATCACCTGGTTCAATATCCCAAAGGATGTTGTCACTGACCATGCCAAGCACTTTCAAAATAAGATGATGGTTGAGTTGTCTTTGAATTTAGGGTATAAGCAAGAGCACTCCTCTTCTTACTATCCTCAAGTGAATGGACAGGTTGAAGCGGTGAACAAGTCACTTAAGTCCATTCTCCAATGAACCATCGCACAAAGCAAGGCCAATTGGCATATCATGTTATATCCTACTTTGTGGGCATATCGAACTGTGGTCAAGGCTACCACCGATTTTTCCCCATATCAGTTGGTGCATGGGGTGGATTCGATTTTACCTATTGAATGCGAATTTCCTTCGTTGAATATAGTCGTGGAGCTTTTACCAGAAACATCTCCAGTAGAGGAACGTCTGGTCCACTTGGAGAAACTTGATGAGCAGCATCGAGATGATTTAGTGGCTCTTGAGGTTAATAAGCGTCACGTTAAATCCCATTACAATAAGTTTGTTCATCCTAGGAAGTTTAGTGAAGGTGACTTGGTCCTTTTGTGGGATCAAGCTAGTGAACCATTAGGGGAAAGAAAGTTCAAGCCTATGTTGCGTGGGCCTTGCGTGGTTAAATGAGTATTAGAGAAAGGCGCTTACGAGCTGGTGGATTATGAAGGGACAGCCTTGGCGGAGCCCAGAAATGGGCTCTACCTCAAAAAATAATAAGTGTGATTCTCAGAAAGGGTTGATACTTTGTATATTATTGTACAGTTGCATAGTTTAGTTTTGGTTCCCTTGTGGTGATCGAGTTGGTTGACTTGCTTCCATTTGTTGTGGCAGATGTCAACAGAGTCTTTGGTATATGTAGGATTTGTTGACGGTGCCAGCCGCCACACTCAAAACTCAGCTTCGGATGCTTGGGTGATTTATACTCCTACGGGTCAGGTTTTTTCTTCAAGAGGTGTATGTTTACGGCCTTCATCGAACCATATTGCTAAGTAGAGTGTCATGATTGAGTTATTGAGTGATGACATTTCACATGGTATTCAGTCTCTTGAGGTACGTCTTGACTCGCAATTAATGGTCTTACAGTTAAATGGTGTGTATCGTATTAGAGATCCCACCTTATTATGAATATTCTTGAGCGTAAGGTTGTTAGAACGACAGTTTGAGAACATTGCATACATTCACAGTACAAGAAATTTTAATCAAGTTGCTAATTTATATGCAAATTATGTGCTAGATTGGCATTTGTTACACAGACATTAAAGCATTCACAACACATTTACACATGTAAATATAAATAACCGATAATCGTAAGTCTTTTTCATTAAAATAGAGTCCAAAACGTGGTGTCATAATACATAATGTCATAATACAAAAATGGGGCTTCCGAGCCACCAAAATATACTACACGGTCAATATAAACAAAAAAGTACATCTAGGATTTTAAGCATGTGGAGGGTGTTGGTCAGGATAACACACATCAACTTTAGCTAGTCATTGGAATAATCAAACCCATGTGTGTGGTACTCAAACCACCTATCGCTACATGGCCTCAGGCAAGTCCTCGACTTGCGCCATGGGTACTCTGTGTGTCAGCCTAATGAAGTTCGTATGGATGTTTTGGAGCATCTGCTCCGCATCCACACATACAATGTCATCACCCCTTCCCCTCAGTCGATGACGAGGGAAACCATCTGGCCGTTTAGGACCCACATCTACATGTATATGACCAAGTATCAATATATGTCATCACACCAAAAACAAGTCTTTTTTATTCCATTATATCAAAACACACAAAAAAAAAATTAATAATTCAAAAACAAGTTTGAGTCGGGATTGTTACCTATGTCTCCATATGCAGATCCCGGTGGGATGGGCATATCAGGGTCTCCACGGAATTCTATCTCCTCATAGGGGTAGTCATCTATGGCAATGATTTGCATGCGCCACCAAAGGAATAAATCCGTTGGTTAGGGGTTGGCCACTCGTCCCCCTCCTAGTCGCCACATCACATTCATCCAGCACAGCTGAGCTTGATCCCGAGTACCCTGAGGAGTGATCTCCACTCTGGGGCTTAGCCCGGATGGGTTTTTTTTTTTTAAAGGTACTCAAGATGCTAGCAAAACCAAAGTTTCTTACCCTTCCCATCTTGCAGTCTGACAGCTGCTCTTTCATGTTGCCCAACAATGAGGTACTCCAATCATATATAATATGCCTCATGCATTCCACTGCATTATACATCAATGGTCTAGATGCCTGATGGAGGGATGTTAGTCCTGTAATCCTGCCAAGTACCAATAGTATGGCCTTTAGCCCTAGGTTCTGGAACGAGTTCGTCAGGATCTGACTCCCAACCTTTTTCGTATCAGGGAGGTAGTACACTGCAATGTATTCCTCTATCGTGAGGCCAACTCCTAACCCACGAGCTCTTAGGTTGACCACTTCCCCTCTTCGGGAGAGTCCTATATTGAAGTATATATCCTCAACCTCTATGCTAAGGGGCGTCCCATCCAGTTGGAATGTCTCCGTGTCAGGATCCCAATAGTCTACTAGAATTTGGAGTAGTCTTGGTTTTTCCCTCAAGCTACCAAGACGAAAGAACTTGTACAAACTACATAAGCATTTGGAGTAGTCTTGGTTGAATTCTAGACTATGTTACATTGAAGAGATTTAGAATGGTATATTAAGTTGATCGGGCATCATGATTCAAATGCACCATCCCCGACCCTCAGAAATTAAAAAAAAAACTATTTTTGGATGATTTTCGCAACCGAAATCCGAGCAAAAATGCATCACATAACTAAGAGAAATTGTGTATATGCGGGGAGTATCTGCTTGGGATTACGCATGATGCTTTAGGGATGTATTATCCAAGCTCTCATTTCCTATCCATGAGGTGCACCACAAGGAATGGTTTATCCTGAGACTACTACCCTTAACTAGAATTCCCTATCACGACATATTGTAATCTCACCTTAGAGTGCCTTGGAAAAGGCTGCAAAGATTGAATCCATGGCTAGTCGCCCAACTGTTATAGAAATAAGGACTTCTTCATCTATGGAGAATTGGCACGTGTACACAACAAGCTTGTGGAACTAACTGAGAGACTTTAAGAGTTAACTATACCAATAGGCAAGTCAACTGTAAGTCTGGTGTATAGGGTGTATAACAGAAGGCCATCATGTATCAAAATGTCCCAAAATGAGGGGAGGGTCGATTCCACCAAGAAGACCATTAGGAATTGGACCAAGTGTGACCATTGTGTAAATTACCGTAACAAACCCCTTTCAATCAACTGGTTGACAAAAGTATCTAGACCCACCAAGTTGTCCTCTAAATGATTTCTATGAAATCTGCAAAGCCTATGGACACCCATTGCGATTCTGCCCAATTCTACAAAAGTATTCTTCAGTTCCAAATACAGTATAGTGTGAATTTTGTAGATCCATTATACATAGTATTGAGAAATGTAGAGCATTTAAACATAATATTGGACCGCTCCATATACCAAGTCGTAGACCAACCCCCAGAAAGAGGAGATGGTGGAGGATGCAGAAGAGGATTTGGGGCAGGATAAGGAGTAGGTTGCACATGCTTGATTTGATGTTATAACTGCAATGAAATTAGACACCCTGCCCAAGATAGCTCGTTACTTAAGAGGCCATGGTGTACTTACTGTTGTACAAACACCCATAATGTTGAAGAGTACCCATAACTTATTGCAAAGTGGGAAGATCGTGTAAGATGACCAACTAATTTTATAAACCCAAAACCTAAGGAGAACTATAGTGTAGCAATATTTGTTGTTACTTGGGGAGGAGAAGGAACTCGAACAGACTAGCACATACCAAACTCGCTGGTAATAAGAAAATAAACTCCAAGAATGACTAAGTATGACATAGTTCAACAAAAAGAGATACACATTGATGTTATTGATATGTCTAGATGAATACCAACCCCACTAGCTAGGGATGAGGAAGGACAATCCCACTAAAGTAGAAGGAATGACACGATGAGAAATCATGGGAGAGGAATAGGTACTGACAAGGTAAGATATTTTGTTTCTTTGTGGTTTACTTTGCTAGACGACATCTTGGAAGATGAAAGTTCTACATATAAGTTGCACAAAATGCTTCAATGAATACATGGTGTTGTGGATGTTGATGAAGAAATATGTGCCCCACTACTTGAAAGAGCAATTTGATTGGTATAGAAGTGAATAAAGAAAATAACTGGAAGCGAATTATAGCTAGACGTCAAAGTTCATGGCTATTATATTAGAAATGTAGTGCTTAATTTGGGGTTTGATGTGAATATAATCCAAAATAATTCCTCGAAACTAATGCGATACCCCTCAATGTTCACCCCCCTATTCAATGGAGAATGGCAAACCAATATCGCATCTTCATGATTGGTCGGCTAAAGAATGTTGAAGTTGATTTAGGATGTGTCAAAACCTTTAAGGATTTTAAAGTAATTAAGACTATGGGTGGAATGGAGTCTTATTTGTAACACCCCGGTTTTGACCCCGTTGCATTAGATGTATATGATGTATGTATTGTAAATGATCATTGTGTGGAGCTAAAGGCCAAGGCCCCACCATCGATCGGTTATGCTATGTTTTGGATTTAAATTTGTCACCGAGAGTATATCGGGGCATGCAGCATACGTTTTAAGTTTATCATCATGTAAATATGCATCCATAATTAAATGAACCCGACCAGCTACGATCGCGGCAACTAAATCGAAAGGGGCATGATTTTCACAAGGATAAGGATGTGGGGGAAATTGTCAACCTTGGCCAATGAGAGAAAAACCCATGTGTCTTCTTCCTTTGTTTTATTCCAACCACTTTCATTAAGAAAGACTGCTGGTGGTTGAGGCAGTTAATTGTTTTGGGGAGTGGGGTGGCAGGACTGTCAGTCCTCACCCACACGCACACTCCACCATAGTGTTTGACTTCACAATGGCAAGGGAAAATTTTCACGCTCTCTCCAATTTTGGGACCTCATGATTTTGTTGTTCATCCCTCACGTGGACATTTTCTTGGCTCCACGAGTTTGTTGAACACCTGCGCACTGCAATTTCGTGTCCTCCCTGTAGTTGTTCACCTTCACGCACTTCCAATTGTTTGCTCATTGTTTTCAAGCACAAGAATTTTCCTGGTCTCACTCACGCAGTTTTTCCTCTGCGAATTTGAGAATGGTGTGGCTTCGTCCTTTGCTCAGGGGCTGATTTGTGGGTTCTGCATTGTGATTGTTCACGCACCGGTCGAGACACTATAAATTCGTCCCCAAGTGTGGCCTGCGTACGTTTTTCCTCAGCGGCCTCGATTGTGAAAAATTGACTGTTGTCTCCCCGTGTATGCTGGTAATGTACGCTGATTACATTTCAGAAATGTTGTTCCCCCCCCCCCCCATGTTGTAAATTGGTGCTCTGATTCGTTCAGTGGGATTGTATAATCGCTTAGGAGCGATTTTTCCCTGTTTAAGCTGTGACAGCTAAATTAATTACCTAAGTGCAATGGTTGGTCTTCGGACTGTAAGAGGAGCAGGGATGTTGGCTTAGATTTGGTTGATAAACCTGGTGGCTGGAAACCCCAAAGACAGAGCTAGAGGGCTGGCCTTCTTCTCCATCGCCCCTGAATAGCACTGGAAGGGAATACAGGGCCTGAGGGACTGTGTAGCAAAGAAGGGACTGATTCCTTGTGTTGGGTGTGTTTGGGTGTCTTAGAGGTCAGGCTAGTTCTGGTGTAGGTGTTCTTGGCTCTGTAATGAGCTCACCAGCTTAGCAATTTGCCTTCTCCAACTCCTTAATGGCCTGATAAACCCAACTATGTTGGCTTGGCTGTGTGTTTTGTGTATCCTTGGCTACGTGTAAGCCTGTTGTTCCCTTATTCCTTGGAGAATCATGCCCAGCTCGGGGGTGGCAGCGTTACTAAGAGATTAAGGAGCTCGCTGGCCTATGGTTGGGTGGAACGTTGCAGCGACGTAGCTGGTTGCGAAACGAATTCATCTTAAGATAAGTCATCTTGTCCATTTTTACTTCTGCAACCTTAATTTTTGTTAATGATTTGATGAACATGTTGCATGAATGCTTGTTTGAATGTATGATGTTTCCGCTGTGTCTGATAGATGATTGCATCTATGCATGACAAATATTCATGTGAGCATATTCTAGTTCAATATACAAGTTTAAGCATTATGTTTCAGCAATTTTGTTTATGCATATGTTCATGGGGATCTTAGCCCGGGTGTTTGAAGCTTGTAGTCATGTCCTCTTCGCCGGTCGGAGGCATGGGGACGTGACAGTATGGTATCAGAGCCCATGTTGCAACATGGGCCTGAATGAGCCATGAAGGGTGCAGTGACAGAGGTTGTATTTCATTCTGCCCAGTAGAAGTCATAATCTGAATGACTGTAAAACTCAAAAATTTGTTTAAGTACTGAACAGTCGGGTCACCAAATGGTAAAGACTTCCGATGTAGCGGAAGAGTTAGTGGTTTCCCGTCCGTCGTTGCGGAAGTCCAAACGGCTAAGTCTTCTGACGGGGAAGAAAATCGTGGAAATTTCTAAGTGTTGGGCGACCATCAGAGGGATTTAGTTGATGAGCTTCCGCCGTTACGGAAGAGTTCACAAAGTGAACTTCTGCCGTTGCGGAAGCCAGAGTCATTTGTCTTCCGATGTAAGAGGTCCGCCGACGCCCGACGTTAAAAATTGTTCTAAGTAAGTGCCAATCGGAAGAAGTTAATGTTTGGTGAGCCGTCGTTGCGGAAGCCAAAGTAATTTGTCTTCCGATGTAAGAAGTCCGTCAACGCCCGATGTTAAAATTGTTCTAAGTAAGTGCCGATCGAAAGAAGTTAACATTTGGCGAGCCGCCGTTGCGGAAGCCAAAGTCATTTGTCTTCCGATGTAAGAAGTCCACCGACGTCCGAAGTTAAAATTCCTTTAAGAAAAGAGCGACCGACGGAAGAAAAAGTAATTGGTGTGCCACCATTGCAGAAGGAAGAATGCTTCCGAGAGCCGTCGTTGCGGAAGAAAGAATGCTTCCGAGAGCCGTCGTTGCAGAAGGAAGAATGCTTTCGAGAGCTGCCGTTGCGGGAGGAAGAATGCTTCCGAGAGCCGCCGTTGCGGAAGAAAGAATGCTTCTGAGAGCCACCGTTGCGGAAGAGAAAGTGGTTTGAGAGCCAATTCTACGGAAGAGAAAGTGGTTCGAGAGCCGATTCTGCGGAAGAATAATTGGGGAAGAGACCCGATTGAACAAAGGAAAATTCAGCTATTTTTCAGAGGAATTTTCAGCAGTTTTACAGTGGATTTTCGTGGGATGAGAGGGAGAAAAGTGGCAGCGATCTTATGTGCCAGATTGCGGAATCCACAAGGGGGAAAGCCCCCTTGACCCCCGTCGTTCCCCTCAGATAGACATTCTTAATGAAGAAAATTTTGTGTGCTTGGGCAAATTGTTATTTTATGGTTATTCCCGAAAAAGGTAAGTGATTATAATTTATATCAATGTTATGCATCTAACAATTGTGTTATTAACACGTTTGCAGAATCATAGTCACCTTCAAGACAAGTATTCCAGGTAGTGCAGTTTGGTAAGTAAGTTGCGGTTCAGTCATGAGAACCCATGATGGGTATGATGCTCGGGATTCCTATGAGCGAGCAGAAGATGCCATGGGAGAAAATGTCCGTAATAGGAATGATGACATTGAGTCTAATGGAAGGAGGTTCCAGGAGACACTGTCAGATGTTGCATCTACCATGAGAAGTTTAATTAAATCCCAGGAAGAGCAGCATCAGTTGAATGCTGCTATGTTGCAGAGTTTGACAGACTTGCAGAGAAAGATAGACTCTGGACGAGGTACAGCAAGACCAGAAGGCAATAAGAGTAGTACTAGGAGAAGGAGAAGGACTTCTAGTGGATCATCTGATTCGGAAGAATCCAGTGGGGATTCAAGCTCTTCTTCGCATAAAAGGAAAAGAAAGAAACACCATAGGGATCTCTCTCGAGATGAATTTAAGAAAGCTAAACCTCCTACATTCTATGGTGAGGTAAAGACTGGATAAGAGGCTGAGGCTTGGCTTCTTGGGATAAAGAAGTACTTTCAAGTGCATGACTATTCAGGAAATATGAAAGCAAGAGTTGCCATATTCAATCTGAATGGAAGAGCATCCATTTGGTGGGAACACTTCAAGCAAGTAAAGAGGATCAGTGAAAAGAAACTGAAGTGGAAACAGTTCAAGAAGTATTTCAAGCAGAAATACCTCTCTGACAGGTATTATGATGACAAGATTAAGGAGTTCCATGAGCTGAGATTAGGACAGCAGACCATGGAAGAGCATGCAAATAAGTTTTTGGAGATGTTGAGGTATGTACGGTACATCAGAGATGAAAAAGTGAACGTCCAGCATTTTCTGAGTGGATTACCTCAGTCTTACAAAGATAGAATTGAGTTTTATGAACCTAGAACTCTTGAAGAAGCAATAAGAAAAGCTAAGTATTGCTATGAGCAAAGCAAAGGTAAACCTGATTACCACAAGGCATGGAAGGACAAGAAGAATGAGAAGTTTGACCAAAGAAAGAAAGGTTTCAAACCTTCTAGCTTCAGGAATCAGCAGAAGCAGACATCTCAAGCTGCAAGTAAACCAATTGGAATGACAGGAGAGAAGCATAAAGATCCACAACATAATAGAGGGCCACTTCAATGTTGGAAATGTGGAGGACCCCACATGCGCAGAAATTGCCCACTCGAGAATGAGAGTGCAAGGCCAGCTTATAACGTTCAAGAAGCAGAAACAGTGGGTCAAGTAGCAAGGGCAGTCCCTAGGATCTATGCAGCACTAGAGGATCGCCAGGCAGATCACCAGTCAACTATGGTTGAAGTAACAAGTAAGATTGTTGAGCAATCTGTTTCTATTTTAATTGACCCTGGTTCTACTCACAGTTACATTACTCCTAGAGTAGTGGAGATTTGTGCTTTTAAGAAAGTAAAGCATAGGAAGTCTTGGTTAGTCCAGCTAGCCACTGGAACTAAGAGAAAGGTTAGTGAAGTGGTAGAGAAATGTCCATTGGTCATGAATGGATTGGTCACTTATGTAGATCTGAATTTTCTACCGCTTGGTTCCTATGATGTTCTCATTGGAATGGATTGGTTAGAAGCTCACAAGGTGAAGCTTGACTGTTACAATAAGACTTTTGAATGCATGAATGAAGAAGGGAACCTAGTAGTTGTGAAAGGCATTCCAAAGGTCATTTCAGTGAGGTAGGTTTCAGTAATGCAGTTAAAGAAGTTCTGTAGGAAGGGTTGCCAGTTGTATGCAGCTCATATTTTGGAGGAAACGAGAGACGAAACTCCTAGGCTGGAGGACTATCAGGTGCTACATGAATTCAGGGATGTGTTTCTTGATGAGATTCCAGGGCTTCCTCCAAAGAGGGACATTGATTTCACTATTGAACTTGTGCTAGGAGCGGCACCAGTGTCCAAAGCACCCTACAGGATGAGTACGCTAGAGATGCTAGAGTTGAAGATGCAACTGCAAGAGTTGCTGGAAAAGAAGTACATCCGACCGAGTGTGTCTCCTTGGGGAGCACCATTTGCGTTTGTAAAAAAGAAAGATGGTACACTCAGGTTATGTATTGATTACAGACAGTTGAACAAGGTTACTGTGAAGAATAAATATCCTTTGCCTAGGATTGATGACCTCTTTGATCAAATGAGAGGAGCAAGGGTATTTTCCAAGATTGACTTGAGGTCTGGTTACCATCAGGTAAGGATCAAGGATGAAGACATTCATAAGACAGCCTTCAGGACAAGGTATGGGCATTATGAGTTTGTAGCGGTACCATTTGGTCTCACAAATGCACCAGCTACATTTATGTGCCTTATGAATAGTGTCTTCAGCAAGTAATTGGACAAGTTTGTTCTTGTTTTCCTTGATGACATTCTTGTTTATTCTAAGAATGAGGAAGAGCATGAAGAACATTTGAGATTGACCTTGAATTTGCTCAAGGAGAATCAGTTGTACGCAAAGCTGAGCAAGTGTGACTTCTATAGAGATAGAATTCAGTATTTGGGTCACATTATTTCAGAGGAGGGTATATCTGTGGACCCTGAAAAGATTGAAGCCATTACGAAATGGCCTACTCCAAGAAATGTGACAGATGTAAGATCCTTTATGGGTCTTGCAGGATACTACAGGAGATTCATTGAGGGATTCTCCAAAGTTGCACATGCCATCACTTCTTTGCAAAAGAAGGGGATGAGGTTCGAATGGACATCGAGGTGTGAATAAAGCTTCCAGCAGTTGAAGAATCTTCTCACCAGTGCACCAGTATTGAAGGTTGCAGATCCAGAGAAAGATTTTGTGGTGTGTACTGATGCATGCGAACAAGGGCTTGGAGGAGTCCTTATGCAAGACAACCACGTGATATGTTATGAGTCGAGAAAGTTGAAGGAACATGAGAAGAACTATGCCACTCATGATCTAGAGCTTGCAGCCATAGTGCATGCCCTCAAAATGTGGAGACATTACTTGATGTGCAGGAGATTTGAGCTCAGAACAGACCATTGTGGTTTGAAGTATCTATTTGATCAGCCTACTCTAAATGCTAGGAAAGCAAGATGGCTGGAGTTTTTATGTGAGTTTGATTTCGAATCAAGCACATAAAGGGAAAAGAGAACAAGGTAGCTGATGTACTCAGCAGGAAGGTGCCGGAAATGCATGTGGCATCTCTTAGTATTTGCCAATCAGATTTGAGGCAACATATTGTTAATCATGTTGCTGGAGATGAATTGTATGAGCAGGTCAAGGACAAATTGCAGCAGCAAAGCCTTGAGAAGAGATATGAGGGATATAAATTGGCAGAAGATGGACTTCTCACTTATAAAGATAGAATTTATGTTCCTGATGTAGTAGATTTGAGGAGAGTTGTTATGGATGAAATCCATCAAGCTCTGTATTCTGGTCACCCAGGATATCAGAAGACAATTGCTACAGTTAGAAAGCAGTACTTTTGGCTAGGAATGAAAAAGGACATGGCTGAGTACATTTCAAGATGTATAAAATGTCAACAGGTAAGGGTTGAGCATCAACATCCAGAAGGTTTGTTGCAGCCTTTGCCAGTTCTGGAATGGAAATGGGAAGTTATTTCCATGGATTTTATTACAAGCTTGCCAATGACTTGGAGACAACATGATTCTATCATGGTTGTGGTGGACAAGTTGACTAAGGCAACACATTTTATACCGGTTAAGTCTACGTATGAGACTGGCGACATTGCAAAGATCTTCATGAAGGAGATTTTCAAATTGCATGGATTGCCTAAGGCAATAATCTCTGACAGAGATGTCAAGTTTACTTCCAACTTTTGGAAGGGGTTGTTTGCAGATTTGGGTACAAAGCTAAACTTTAGCACTGCATACCATCCTCAGACAGATGGGCAGACAGAAAGAGTTAATCAGGTGCTTGAAGATATGCTTCGCATGTACGTAATGGACAAACCAACCAAGTGGGAAGATTACTTACACTTGGTAGAGTTTGCTTATAACAATGGACATCAAGCATCCTTAAGGATGAGTCCGTATGAAGCTTTGTATGGAAGAAGGTGTAGAACACCAGTAACTTGGGATAATCCAGTGAACAGGATTGTGCTTGGGCCAGAATTGCTCAAGGAAATAGAGCAAGAGGTTGTAAAGATCAGGCAGAAGCTGAAAGCAGCACAGGACAAACAGAAAAGCTATGTAGATAAGCATAGGGTGAACCGGGAGTTCAGTGTTGGGGATCATGTTTACCTCAGAGTGAGGGCAAGGAAGAGTTCCTTGAATCTTGGAAGTTGTGCCAAGTTGTCACCAAGATATTGTGGGCCGTTTGAAGTGCTTGAAAGAATAGGGTCAATTGCATATAGACTTGCATTGCCTGCTACCACTAGGGCTCATACTGTTTTTCATGTTGCTTTGCTTAAGAAATATGTACATGATCCTAACCATGTGATAAATTGGGATGTGATTCAGGTGGAACCCGAGGGAGAGTTCCGAATCGAGCCAATGCGCATCCTCGACAGGAAGGTCACAATGCTCCAGAACCGAGCCATAGGACAGGTAAAGGTGCAATGGGAGCACTACGGACCTGAAGAGGCTACATGGGAGCTGGAGGATGCCATGCGATTGGCACATCCATTTTTGTTCAATTCTGCGAAACACTGAGGCAATACCAGTGTAGCATTTTTGTTCAATTTTGTAACGCACTGAGGACAGTGCTATTGAAGGGGGAGGGGAATGTAACACCCCGGTTTTGACCCCGTTGCATTAGATGTATATGATGTATGTATTGTAAATGATCATGGTGTGGAGCTAAAGGCCAAGGCCCCACCATCGATCGGTTATGCTATGTTTTGGATTTAAATTTGTCACCGAGTGTATATCGGGGCATGCGGCATACGTTTTTAGTTTATCATCATGTAAATATGCATCCATAATTAAATGAACCCGACCAGCTACGATCGCGGCAACTAAATCGAAAGGGGCATGATTTTCACAAGGATAAGGATGTGGGGGAAATTGTCAACCTTGGCCAATGAGAGAAAAACCCATGTGTCTTCTTCCTTTGTTTTATTCCAACCACTTTCATTAAGAAAGACTGCTGGTGGTTGAGGCAGTTAATTGTTATGGGGAGTGGGGTGGCAGGACTGTCAGTCCTCACCCACACGCACACTCCACCACAGTGTTTGACTTCACAATGGCAAGGGAAAATTTTCACGCTCTCTCCAATTTTGGGACCTCACGATTTTGTTGTTCATCCCTCACGCAGACATTTTCTTGGCTCCACGAGTTTGCTGAACACCCTCGCACTGCAATTTTGTGTCCTCCCTGTAGTTGTTCACCTTCACGCACTTCCAATTGTCTGCTCATTGTTTTCAAGCACAGGAATTTTCCTGGTCTCACTCACGCAGTTTTTCCTCTATGAATTTGAGAATGGTGTGGCTCCGTCCTTTGCTCAGGGGCTGATTTGTGGGTTCTGCATTGTCATTGTTCATGTACCGGTCGAGACACTATAAATTTGTCCCCAAGTGTGGCCTGCGTACGTTTTTCCTCAGCAGCATCGATTGTGAAAAACGGACTGCTGTCTCCCCGTGTATGCTGGTAATGTACACTGATTACATTTCAGAAATGTTGTTCCCCCCCCCCCCCCATGTTGTAAATTGGTTCACTGATACGTTCAGTGGGATTGTATAATCGCTTGGGAGCCGTTTTTCCCTGTTTAAGTTGTGACAGCTAAATTAATTACCTGAGTGCAATGGTTGGTCTTCGGACTGTGAGAGGAGCAGGGATGTTGGCTTAGATTTGCTTGATAAACCTGGTGGCTGGAAACCACACAGACAGAGCTAGAGGGCTGGCCTTCTTCTCCATCACCCCTGAATAGCATTGGAAGGGAATGCAAGGCATGAGGGATTGTGTAGCAGAGAAGGGACCGATTCCTTGTGTTGGGTGTGTTTGGGTGTCTTAGAGGTCAGGCTAGTTCTGGTGTAGGTGTTCTTGGATCTGTAATGAGCTCACCAGCTTAGCAATTTTCCTTCTCCAGCTCCTTAATGGCCTGATAAACCCAACTCTGTTGGCTTGGCTGTGTGTTTTGTGTATCCTTGGCTACATGTAAGCCTGATGTTCCCTTATTCCTTGGAGAATTATGCCCAGCTCGAGGGTGGCAGCGTTGCTAAGAGATTAAGGAGCTCACTGGCCTATGGTTGGGTGGAATGTTGCAGCGATGTAGCTGGTTGCAAAACGAATTCATCTTAAGATAAGTCATCTTGTCCATTTTTACTTCTGCAACCTTAATTTCTGTTAATGATTTGATGAACATGTTGCATGAATGCTTGTTTGAATGTATGATGTTTCCGTTGTGTCTGATAGATGATTGCATCTGTGCATGACAAATATTCATGTGAGCATATTCTAGTTCAATATACAAGTTTAAGCATTCTGTTTCAGCAATTTTGTGTATGCATATGTTCATGGGGCTCTTAGCCCGGGTGTTTGAAGCTTGTAGTCGCGTCCTCTTCGCCAGTCTGAGGCATGGGGACGTGACATTATTCAACGTTGTTAGTCATCGATTGGGCTTATGAGAACTATGGAGTGATTAACCTAAGGAATAATACATTGACCTGTGAAGCTTACGGTATGAAGGTTACACAACCTTTAGACCTGCACCAACGACCCAGATACACTAATCCAATACATGAGAACATGGAAAAAGATGTTTTGGATCACCTATAATCATTGACATCATGAAAAAGAGATGATAATGTAAACTCGACAATAGAAGGATCATTAAGAAGGAGAAGCATTCACTCTTTTGATAGTGATTCCAAAGAGGGTTGCGATAATTGAAAAAATGGAAGACATGAACTCTCTTCTTGAAATTGCACATTGATCAAATCATTTCAATGGATTGGAGTTGAAGTGCAATATCCACCGGTATATCATGGCACCATCGTCTTAGACAAGTTCCTTCGAAAAAATGATTCTTGTGTTGCAAAGGAATATCGCATGGATGTTTTCGATACAACACTCTGAGGAACTCCCACAATATGGTGTGTGACGCAAAAGAATGATCTTCCTGACTGGGGCACCACTCAGTTAGAATTAATGATCATCTTCCTGACTGGGGCACCACTCAGTTAGAATAAATGATCAAGTTTAAACCTTCCAAACATGCTAATAGTCGTGCAAATTTACACAAGGGAGAGAAAACCCTATGCTCACATTGATTAGTGCAAACACCAGTGGCAGTTAGACGGATTGCAACCAAAGTTTTGGGTCCATCATTTTTTTCATGAGCTAGGACCTATTCCTAAAGCATGGTACTTGCATGAGGAATCAAGATGACAAAATGGGTGTTGGAAGAATATGCACGCACAATTCTACCAGGATTTTTCCTTTTCTACCACCAGTGGTTCAATGATGAAAGCAATAATTCTAATACAAATACCATTATTCACATGAGGTAGGAAATTTTATATCTTTCCTAGCCATCAAACAATGTCAAACATGACCTTCTCAATTCTGGAAGTGGCAATTCCTCTTTGTTGCACAAAAGTATACCAAGAAATTTCAGTCCCAGATAAATTAGAACACTTGCAGCATTTTACCTTCAAGGAGATAGAGGGATCCCAGGAAGTACAACAAATGAAACCAAAAGAAACATGAGCACCTTATACACAACCTATGAAATTACAAAAAGTTGATAATGGCACAGAAGATAACCCAAAGATGGCAACTATAGGAGATTATAGGGATGAACAAACTGTATCTAAGATAGCATCATTATTGTCGATGAAATATGAAAACTTGTTTCCACAAAAATTTACAGAACTCAAAGGGATCTAAGGAGATTTGGATGAAATGAAAATTGCACTGAATCCGGATGCCAAACCAGTCAAACATGAACCATACAGATTGTATCCCAGAGTGAAACATTAGGTGAAAAAGGAAATTGATCATATGTTAAATGTTGACTTGATTTTTTCAATGGATGAATAAGACTAAATCAATCCCATAGTAATCCAAAGAAATAAAGACATGAACGATATTTGAGTCTATGTTGATTACCATGTCCTAAATATTACATGTGTTCACGACCCATTCTCAACACCCTTCAGTGACAAAAGTCTTGGATCAAGTGGTCGAGAATGAATAATACTCTTTTACATACAAATTCTTGGGATATCACTGGGTCATAATTGCATAGAGCATAAGAATAAGAACATGTTTACAATAGAATGGGGGTCATTCGCTTATAACGTCATGCCATTCAAATTAAAGAATGCACTTATCGTTTTCTTAAGGATTGTAATTGTAGCTTTTAAGGAGTTTCTTCATAAGTTTTTGGAGGTTTACTTAGACTATTGGACAATTTACAACTTGATCAAGGATCATGTTGCATTACTCCGCCTTAATGTTGGTTCTCTTCCAATAGATGTTGATATATTTGAACTTGCAAAAATGCATTTTATGTGTTCCCTTTGGCAAGATATTGGGACACGTTGTCTACTATGATGGAGTTCTGGTAAATCCTACAAAAATCATAGCTATTATGAATTTGCAGGCACCTACATCGATAAAGTAGTTGTGATCCACGTTAGGACATACAAGCTACTACCAAAGGTTTATTCATGCCGGAGCAGCATAAGGAATGGTTTATTGCAGTGCTGCTCCCTCACATTAGACTGCCATTAATGCAGCAGAAACTCCAGACGCAGGATGACGCGTTGGAGATGGCTATGAAACTAGAGGCTTCACCTCTAGCTGAGAGCAGTACAGGCATGGCAACTTTACAAAATCAGTTGGCTAATCTCACGCTACAGTTGCATGAGCTTAAGAAAGGGAAAGAGGTTGCGCAAGACATATGGTGAGTAAAATGTAAAGCACAAGGCCATACCAAAGACGACTGTCTTGTTTTTGTAGAATATATAGCAACAGGGGCTCCTAACCCCTTACCACAGACCCACGGACCGTGGTGTGAAATATGCAAAACACGAGGACATCTACCTCACTACTGCCCTCTATTTCAGAAGTACGTGCAGACACCTAAGAACTTATATTGAGTCTTCTGCAAGTCTGTAGGCCATGATGAACACGATTGCCAAGCCTATGATCTCATGGTTGGAGCAAAGCAAGACTTGTACAGAGTCCAGTCAGAGACACAGGGTCCAGCAGCAGGACCACAACATGATCTGGCTTATGGAGGCCGTGGAGGAGGATTCAGAGGACGAGGTCGTGGAGGAGGCTTCGGTAGAGGAGAAGGTTTTGGCCGTGGTCATGGACCAGTTACTTGCTACAATTGTGGAGTTGTAGGACATTATGCTAGGGACTGTCAGAGCCCTATTACCACATGCAACTATTGTAAATCTTATGATCATACTATAGAGGAGTGTCCTACCTTGATAGCTAAGATCAGAGAACCTAAGCCAGCAGTACACCAGAACATCCAGCTTATTGCTGCTGAGCAGGAAGAGCTAGAACCAAGAGTCAATATTGTGACTCGCAGCGGTGTTTCTACCAGTGGGACATCGCAGGAGACAGAAAAGAACACAGGTCAGGAGTGGGTACGCAGAGCTCCTAATAAAGCAACACCACTCGACCTGCAGAAGAACAAACAGACATTTCAGGAAGCTAAGGCTTTCTTTGATGACCCTACGCAATCAGGATCGCAGGTACCGTCGTCTAGGGGCGTACCGCAGTAAGCACCTTGTGGCGATAGCCTTGTACAGACATCGCAGGCTACCACATCGGGAAGATGCGATGAGGACGAGATGACAGGAAGTGTACATTCCTTCCTGTGGAGTTGTCTAAAACTTGTAAGAAATGAGCAAGCTATCATCGAACTTTAGCACATTATAGATCAGTCTCAGCCATCTTCTTCCATGAGCAGTACACAGTGTGTTGTTCATAATATTACAGGACATACAAGAACGGGAAGAGAGATGCGACTCACAGCGCAGGTTGGAGAATTTGAAATGGATGAGGTGATCCTAGATATGGGATCAGATGTAAATGTTCTGACTAAGCAGACATGGGAACAGATGGGTAGCCCTAAGTTAATCAGATCGCCTATCCATCTGAGATTAGCTAATCAGCAGCATGTGTCACCCCTAGGTCGGTTAGCGCAGGTGCCAGTTGACATTGATGGAGTTTGCAACTCTGCGGACTTTGAAGTTATAGAAATCATTGGTGATAGTAGACCGTATCCAGCACTACTAGGAATTGATTGGGCGATAGGTAACATGGCCGTTATCGACCTAAAGAGAAGACAAATGACCTTTGAGGACGCACAGATCCGGGTCATCGCACCATTGGATCCTTTTCAGGGTCCTAGATATATTGAACCTATCCGAGCAGAGGAGGAGGCACGTAACATGGAGAGCCTCTATCAGATGACCGCGAACCAGAGCGACTACATCAATCCAACCGCAGAAGGGAACATTAGTTGGCGATGCGACATCTCATGCGCATCGGATTCAGATGTTGGTCTAGAGAACTGGCAGAACAGACTTCACGAAGTCTCAGCGCGCAGATGCACGTACTTGACTAAGCCACTGCAATGGATTGGCGCAGAGATCAATGAGATTCCATCGTTTCATGGTCTAACAGCTATCCAGGACTTTGTCGAGCAGTTTGAACAACAGATTCCTCACGAGCAGAGGATCGCAGCTATGGACCTTGCAGTACGAGCCACACCTACGAGATGGTGGTATGCACATAAAGAGATCATCGCATCATGTGATGATATTAAGAGATTCATGGCGATCAGATTTTCTGTCGACAGAGAGTATGTCCAGCAGAAATACATAGGACAGAGTGACCCCATATCACACATTCAGACATGTGAACAGAATTGGTTGGACATTCCCGAGGATGAATGGGTTCACCGATTCATTCATACTTTGGATACAGTTCCAAGGAACTGGTATACAAAGACTGAACTGCGCAAGGGAACAACTACATGGCCACTTATGATAGACAGCTTCCTACTCACCTTCGCTTTTGAATCTGAGTATCCAAGTGTTGATCAGGCCCTACAAGTAATAAAGAGTAAGATATTTGAGGATTGTACCATATCAGTGTCAGCTCAACCTGAGTGGGCTATCCAGCTAAAAGAGGCGTTAGAGTGTTATAATTTTGCATCTCAACCAGAGGAGGAGGATGAGGATCCTCGCGACACCAACATTCCGGAGTCAGAAGGCACTTGCGATGTTGAGGGACCACAGTTAGAAATTCCAGCAATCACAGAGCCCATCAAGATTAAGAAAATCAATATTGGCACAGACACAGAACCTAAGTTTGCCTCTATTGGAGACTATTGGAACAATGAAACAGTCGGATAGATTGCAGACTTGTTACATGACTATTAGGACCTATTTCCCACCAAGTTCACAGAGATGAAGGGAATAGTCAGAGACCTGGGAGTCATGAGGATACCATTGAAGGAGGATGCTAGACCAGTCAAGCAGCACCCATATAGATTAAATCCACGATATAAAGAAAAAGTAAAAGATGAGATCGATAAGATGCTAGCAGCAGGCATCATTGAGCCTGTAGAAGAAAGCGAATGGGTTAGCCCCATGGTCGTACAAGAGAAGAAAACCAAAGGAGACATCAGGATCTTTGTCGATCTGCACAAGCTCAACGATGCATCGCTTCACGATCCATTTCCGACACCGTTCACTGATGAGGTATTAGACAACGTGGGAGGACAGGAGGTCTACTCCTTCACTGATGGTTTTTTAGGCTACCATTAGATCAGAATACATCCAGAAGATCGATCCAAGACCACCTTTGCAACAGAATAGGGCTCGTTCCAGTATACGGTAATGCCCTTTGGTCTTAAGAATGCACCAGCTATATTTTCTAGAGTAGTAGTTGCTGTATTTAAAGAATACATCCATAAATTCCTAGAAGTATATTTTGATGATTGGACTGTATTTGGACTAATTGACAAGCACATAGGAGATCTAAGACTTATGTTAGAGAAATGTAGGCAGTACCATATTTCTCTAAACTTGAAGAATTGTATATTTTGTGCACCATTTGGTATTTTGTTGGGTCACATTGTTTGCAGACAAGGCTTGATGGTAGATCCCGCAAAGATTGCCATCATTGTAAATCTTCCAGCACCCAACTCAGTCAAGCAACTGAGGATAGTACTTGGTCATACCGGGTACTACAGATATCATATCCACACTCAGTTGAACAAGGCTCCAGCAGGAGAAAGTTTGAAACAGTCGATCTCCCGTGAGGAGATCCTAGCGAAGGGTCGTCTCAACATAGTTTTGATTCCACCAGGGAGCATCAGATTCCCTGCGTCGATGACGGAGCCACCAGTACAGTTTAGGCAACCTGTTGAGGTTAACCTCGCAGATTTTCACATTGATCAGTTGCAGATGATCCAGCAGCAGCTAAGTGCAGAGCTCAGAGGAAGAAAGCTTACGACTTATGAAGAAAATACGCAGCTGATGCAGAAGAATGCAACACTCGCCACCAGCTTTCTGAAAAAGGCAGATGAATTACGAACATATGAAGAAAGAGAACAGGATCTTTCTCAAGTTCTACAAAGCATCGCATTGGAGTTACCCCAATGCCACATTGAGTTTTCCTTACCTCTTTCGCAGAAGGTAAGAAGAGTTACAGACAGAGCAAAGGCTCTAGAGGAAACAGTAGCCAGGATGGAAGAAGCAACGGCCAAGATGGAGGAAGACCACAAAGCACAGATCGATGAGCTTGAGGCTCGTGCACGAGACACTTCCCAGGTAGACAAGCAAGCGAGAGTAGAGGCCTTTCGACTCGCTTCTGCACATATGCAGTCTCGTATCGACGATGCACTGTCAGTACTGAATGATGCGATGAACACATGGTCGAACTTGGATCAGCCGCCTGAGAAAGTAGAAATCCAGCAAAATATTCAGCAGATAGAAAATACCACGGCGGCAATGAAAGAAGAAATTAAGAGCTTAGCAGCTCTTCAGAAGATGAGGAAGACAAAGGAGATGAACCGCTTGCAGCAGGAAGTGCAGCGATTAAGAACAAAGGAGATACACATCAATGACCTGGTTCAACCCTACCAGGAGCAAATCACTGAGTTAGTCGATACGGTTGAGCAGAAAGTGAGGGAGTTCACTACCACCAGAGAGGAAACTGACGCAACAGAAGATGCCAGTATTAGTCAAGCTTTGCTTGACTCGGCACAAGAGCGTGTCGCAGCGATGCAGGACGAAGTCGAAGGACTTCGCGACAAGTTGCAACGGACTTTGCAGGAAGCCAAGGAGAAGCTACAGCAGGAGAAGCCTGCTGGTAGTGGCTCGGGGGCGAGCCACAAGTAAGTGTTAGGGGACTGTTGGAGTAGGGTCCCGTAGCTACAGAAGAAGCTGCTATTTTGGCGGATAGATAGTTTTGGTGGAGAAGAGATAAGATAGAGCTATGACGCCGTAGCAGGTTTCTAGCTACAGATCAGAGCCGGAAACCATGACGTAGAAGACAGAGAAGTCAAGGAAGATGATGGTACCTGAGCGGCCGAGAAGAGAGAGCTCACCCACTGCATTGAAGGCAGCGGCGGAAGACAGGAGGGTTCAACTACCCTCATAAAGGAAAAGGAGCAACGAGGCCGAGGTATTGAAGACGAAGGACATAAACAGGGAAGCAGCGACGGTACCCATGGTCAGTGCTGGGAAGCATGGAAGACTGCAGGAAGCTGTGGTGACGGGAAGCGGCGCATAGTACCCATGATCAGCACCGAGAAGCATGGAAGACCGCAGAGAGCTGTGGTGTGATGGATAGCGGCTACCTCAAAGTACAGATACGCCGACTATCACTAGTTAGGGTTTGGGTTACTGTTGGGATAGGCCCACAGTGTTGTAATGGTGAGACCTCCGGGCCACCTATAAAGGGATATATTTTGTATTGTAAAAGGGTTAGTTAGTGGGTTGGTTGGTAGGTTGGTTAGTTGGTTAGATAATGAAGGTATTGTAGACAGTAGAGACAGTAAGTTATTAGACTGTATAAGCTGTGTAGAAGCCAAGCTCTGGTTCTGTTATTAGCTGCAGTATCTTACTGTAACCAGTAGCTGGCTCACAAGAGCATGCATGTAACAATCCGCAGGGATTGACAGAGAGGGAAGAGTATATTCTAAGAGAGACAATATAGAGATAGAGAAGAGATCTAAGAGAGAAGGGCTCCAGGCTGTGTGCGGAGTTACCCAGAAGATCTCAAGCTGCATATGTGGTGCAGCAGAACTGTGTTTACCTTCCCCTGAGCTATAATAGAAACACAGTTCTGTGGACGTAACTTCCATCCTGGAGGTGAACCACGTTAAAATCGAGTGTTATGCAATTAATTAATGTGTTGTGTTTATTTGTTGCATCTATCAATTATTATATGAGCCTTGTTTACAGTTTAATGTATGTATGCGTTGTTCAGTTAGCAGTAATATAGAAGAATAGACTTGATTTGAAGTCCTTGGCATGTTGTATGCGGGTTCATTTATGCTTTGCTTGAAACAGTCACTAGTCACATTGTTAAACAGCCTGGTATGTTGAGTCTTTCAAGATGACACGAACAACGCTAAGTGCGCTGAGTCGTGGGAGTAGGATATCGTAGGGAGGCGATACCGCACCGACAGAGGAGCTGTGATGCGCAATACCGTAGGTTAAGGACTTAGTGTTGGGGAGAAAGTTATGTGTCACCTGGTGTGCGACGATGCGATAAGGCTAGAGTCATCGCGAGTCAGTGGAAGTTGCGCGACGCGGAAAGGGACCGTGCGATAGGAAAAGAGAGATCTCGCGGCTAGAAGAGTTGTGAGACGAGGAGATCACACGACGCGAGTAGAAGGGTCGCGCGACGCGCAGAGAGAGAGGCCTCGCGACTAGCAGAGCTACGAGTCACAAATAGGATGCCACAGAACCTGGTCCAAGATGCTTGAGTCCTTAGCCAACCCATTAGAATCACTTCGGGTGAGACTTCAAGCCGCTTCGTGGTTTGTCGCCGAAAGGGCCAGTGAGCTAGGGGTGTTGTTGGTTAAATATAGTAAACCCAGGTCTGCCCATGATACCCAACATTTGTACCACCCATACACAAATGACACAGTAGAATCCTTCAACAAAATTCTCGAGATCAGGTTGACGAAATAATGTTGCATAAACTAGGATGATTATGATGATCATCTTCCATCTGTGTTATGGGCACATAGGACCACTAAAATGAAACTTCATAAGTAGACCCCTTTCCATTTGGTATATGGTAGAGAAGCAATTGTTCCAGCATATTGTATGGTTCCAAGTCTTTACATTGTGCACATAATACATATTTCAGAGGAAGATTCAATTGTGAAACGTCTTGCAAAACTGATGGAACTAGAAGAATACTCCTTTTTAGTTGATTATCACACAAAAGTTGAAAAGGAACGATAGAAGGCATGCCATGACTGATACATCAAGCATAAAGGATTTAACCAAGGCGACCAAGTTTTACTATATGATAGAAAGTTCATGAAGCATCCAAGCAAGGTTAAGATGCATTAGTTAGGACCTTTCATTGTTGTGAAAATCAAAGATTCAGGATTTGTTAAGTTAGTACACCTTGATGGTATTCTTCCTCCTAGATGGGTGAATGTTGCACGCTTGAAGCCCTACGTTTCAGATCAGTGATTCAACGAGATGTCACTAATGTCACTAGGAGTGAGGTAGTTAGGAGTTAGTTTATTTTCCCCATCCTTATCATTTTCTTAGTTATAGCCGTTCATTTTAGTCCAGTTTTTTGTTACTTAGTTTAAACCATTGTGGTCGAGGGGACCCACCTATTTTAGTTTGGTTGTTAGAATTGCCACGCCAATTAGTTCAACTTGTATTTTTGGTGTCTAAGAGCCATTAAGGACCAAATAATTGTATTCAAGCTCGCTCATGTGAACCCATCGTTCCATTTTGGCATTTAAGAATGTAATTATTTCGATCCTCCACTATGTCTCGACATTAATGGTATGTCTTTGCTGATTTAACTACTTATTAAAGGACACTTACTTCTAGCGCATTCTACATTTTGATGAGTTAGAGAAGAGCAAAGCCGCAACCCTAGAGATTTCATCACACTGTGAGACTAGAGCCTTCAAACAACCAATAATTCAGTTCGTATACCAATGACTATCACCTATAATGGGAAAGATACAAACAAAAAGAACTATGACCAGTAGGGCACAAGCCAAGTAGAAGGAACTGGTTGTAATGTACCAATTTTGACCCCTCGAATATATTGTCTTGATGTCTAAATATTGTGCATATGTGATGTATGCCAAGACCTTGTTGGTGAATGCCAAAGATTATAAATAAAAAGTATTTTATATTTTATGGACCATGTGCTACTAAGCCATGGGAAAATGTAAAAGCATGTAAATATTTATAATGCAAATAAAAAGTCTAAGGGATGGCCATGGAGGCAAATGAAATGAGGGGTTTGTGTTTATTCACTAGGGAGAGGTGAGGGAGTGTGGGAGAGTCAATCCTCTATTGCCAAGTGTCATCTTGAGAACCCAAGTAGACGTCCTTGCCATTCTTTAATTATGTTGTAAGAAGGTAGTTGGGAAATCAACTCAAGGGTTTAATGGAGCAGGGATGGAATTCATAAATTTGTATGACAAGTTATGGGCTCAAGTTACTTTACTCATGGGGTTTCATGTTCCCTTCATTCCCATTTTAGCATGGAAGGAACCGACTCTCGAAAGGAGAGTGGTTATACATCTCCAACATCGAGAGAAGAAAAAATGGTAATTGGTGAAAGAACCACATCTAGGAGAGTGCCAATAATGCCCATAAATGTGTGTGAATTACGGGACCAAGATGAATCTATGTATGTCAAGTCGAGGGTGAATTGTAGATAGTAATATGCCTAAAAATCCATGGGAGAATCCATGTCCGGAAGCCTATAATTTGAAATACGTGGTTGAACCTTAGCGTGGCCAAGAATATTAAGTTAGGGAGAGATCAGAGGCACGAATGGCTTGATAAACCCAATGAAGGAAGGAATCTCTGACGGTTTAGCAGCTTGGACCTTTCTATGTCCAAAATGAATGGCACTAGAGGGAAGGGGGCACCCGAGGAACTATGTAGAATAGAAGGGGACCTTCCTTGTGTTGAGTGTGGAAGGTAATGTGGGTGCCAGGGATGGATGAAGCCAATTGAGATGCATGTAGCTCTATGGTTGATCTCACTAGCTTAGCATTCACCTTCAATGTCTCTATGTTTGCTTGATAAACCCAGTTGTGCGTTGGATTAGCATATGTTTGTGTTCTTATGACTATGAGGGAGCCTCTGTAGTTCCTCCTTAGTGGATAACATGGCCCCAGCTCGAGGGTGGCCTCTCCGCTGAAATAATATAGGTTGTACAAAGTGCCTACGGTTGGGTGGAACATTTCCCTCATGTAGCCAATTGCTTAGATGACTTCAATTAAAAGATAAGTGTCTATGTTGTGTATGAATGGCCGCAATTTATGTGATATAGATAATTGTTTACTCATGTTGAATGGAATGAAATATCTAGCTTGAATTATTAAACCGGATGCTTGTGCATAGGCTGAAAATGAGTTTGTGCATAGGCTGAAAATGAGTTTATCTCTATGCAAGATTTCATTATTGTTATGCTTATAATGCATATGCTACTTTATGAATGAATCGTATACGTAGATCAATTGTATCTTCATTGTGTATGTTTAACTTGCATCTGCATAAAAAAATTTGCTCAGCGCGCGGCCTGGCTGTGATCAGGCGTCCTCCTTGACCAACAAGCCCTCCTCTTAAGCGCCCACCAAGTAGCAGCCTCCTGCTGCTGCGTTTTCTGGCCCCATGGGCCCAGAGGGGGGCCCCAATGGCTCCTCACATCCTCCATCAGAGCTCACAGCTTTCTGAAAATTAATTGCAAGCAGCGGCAAATGTAAGCAGAACAAGACTCGGCAAAAATTCGTGATAAAGATGGACAGCATCCCTACGGTGGCCCTACTAGCTAAAGAAACATGCAGATCGACTCTGAATCTGTCAGATCGGGGCCTCATTCGCCAATTCACAGGCTTGTGGCCCTCCCCCAAGGGAGTGGAAGCATGGGTGCAGAGGAATTGGGGATCGCTAGTAAAAGCCGACATCAGAAGCTATTCCGTAGGTAGGGGATTCTTCGTATTTGTGTTCGAGGAAGAAGAGGACATAAGCCTTATATTCAGGAACAGACCATATTTTATGGGTCCCCAGGGTTTATACCTGAATAGATGGACACCAGACTTCGATTCAATGCAAGTTGTGTCGTCGGTAGTTCTGGTGTGGGTGCGCCTCCCCCACTTACCTCTACACTGCTAGAATCCGAAGACTCTAGAAGCCATTGGCAACAGCCTTGGGAAATACATAGATCATGAAGAAAGAAAAGATCAATACTCTTGTGCGAGAATCTGTGTGAAGGTGGATCTAGAACTCGAGCTTCCAGAAGCAATCAACTTAATGGTCTCAGATTGGTCCCACATACAAGAAATGGACTACGAACAAATTCCATTCAAATGCAGGTATTTCCATGAACGCGAACATTTCATGAGATACTGTAAGAAAAAGGTGAAAGAAGAGACAAAGAAAAACAAATATCAATGGATCCAGGCTTAGAAATCTGCCCCGTCAAGGTCAAATAACAAGAAAAAGGGGAAAGAAACGACAGGGGGATCTGATGTGCCAGAAGTAAGGCAGGAACAAGAGAAGGGATGCAAAGAATAGCTAAGGCCAACAACAGAGGAAAACCCTTTTGAAATTCTAGGGGAACCAGAAGAAAACTCTAAAACAACCCCGGAGGAGATCGAGCAGCAACCCCCCCTCCTAGCAGCTGAGAAGGAAATGTCAGAAGCACCCCAGCCGGCATCTTATCTTTGCTTTCCTATGCTGAGGTTGCAAGGAAAAAACCTTCAGAACCCTTAGGGTCATCGGATGAAGAGACATTTGAAAAGCCAACAAAAAAAATAGCAGGGAGGAAATCCAACAAGGAAGCCAGAGAGGAAGAAGTAGAGAGGCAAAAAATGCAGGGCAACCAAGCAACAATCAAAATGTCAATGGGGAGAAACACCCGAACAAGGCCTCCCAAGGGAGGATCATCTCATCCCAACCTCAGTAAATAATGCAGTTGGTCTCCTGGAATTGCAGAGTGCTAGGGAATCCTGCAAAAGCTGAAGCAGTAAAAGACCTTCTGAAAATAGAAACCCCAAAGATCCTTATGCTCCAAGAGACTAAGATAGAAGAGGATACCCTTCTCCAGATCAGTAGCAATAAGTGGAAGAAAAATGTAGGGAAGGCCATCAGTGCCAGAGGCTCCTCCGTGGGCCTAGCAACGTTGTGGGCAGAAGAGGAGTTCACACTTGAAAGATCCTTTGATACTCAGCACAGGATCTACACTGAGCTCCACCATAAATCAAGTAAGCTCATTCTCTCTCTTTTCAATGTGTATGTCCCTATCTTACAGGCATAAAAGAAACAGTGTTGGCTAACTCTAGCAAATTTCATAGAACTCTACACCCCACGAAACATAATAGTTGCGGGAGATCTAAACCTGATATTCGACTTTAAAGAAAAGAGGGGAGAGAATAACAATAAGGACCAAATGCTCCCCATATTTGAGGACCTCATGCATCGGTGGGATTTAATCGATATCAAGCCAAATCAAGGTATGTTCACATGGACAAATAACAGAGCTGGGCCTGAACATATAGCTGCTCGATTGGACCACTTTCTCGTTCAAAGTACACTGCTCAATCAGAAGGTGATCTCCTCCAAAAATCTGCCAAAGTTGAGTTCATACCACAAGCCCATCTTGCTTCAGCTGGAGGAAGAAGAGAACATGGGACCCATCCCCTTCAGGTACAGCCCCCTTTGGATTGATAAGGAAGGGTTCAAGGAAACAGTAAACTCAGCTTGGTCTACCTCAGTGAGATGGTCCCCGTCCTTTGTATGGGAGCAAAAATTAAAAGCCATGAAGGTAGCTTTGAAGGATTGGATTAAGAAGCCCGTCAAGACCCCAACTACCCAAAGAAAGGCCTCCACCCAGATTCTGGAAAATCTTCAAATGGAATTCGAAAAGAAAGACATCAATAGAACAGATCTGGAAGAAGAACAGGAAGCCCAAGCAAAAACATTTCTCTCTTTCCGCCAAGAAGAAGAGTTCTTGAGGTTGAAATCTCGTTGCTTGTAGCTTAAAGTAGGAGATCGAAACACATCATATTTCCACAAACAATGCAGAATTAGGTTGTCCAAGAACCATATATCTGAAATCACCACTTCAGATGGGATCCTTCTCAAAGGTCAAGATCAAATTAAGCTTGAAGCTGAATCTCATTATCAACTATTGTTTAAAGAAGACAAAGAAAGAAATGAGGATGCCTTAATTGATTTTCTTTCCCATATTCCCTCCCTTGTCAACAAGGAAGATAATTCAGCCCTCTCAAAGCAATTTATAGAAGAAGAAATTTGCAATATAATTTGGGCAATGGAACCTGACAAGGCCCCCGGGCCAGACGAATTCTCAATCCATTTTTATCGTCAGTGTTGGGACACCATTAAAGTGGATTTCCTAAGAATGGAAAAATCCTTTCAGCAGAAAGCAAAGATGGGTGGAAGCACTAACTCTACCTTTCTTGCGTTGATTCCCAAAGAAGTGAATCCAAGTACCTTTGAAAGATTCAGACCAATCTCCCTTTGCAACTCATCCTGCAATATTCTGGAAAAATTATTGGAAAATGGAATCAAACCTCTCCTAGGGAAGCTCATCTCCACTAGCCAAGGAGGCTTCATCAAAGGAAGACATATCATAGACAATGTGATCCAGGTTCAAGAAGCCATTCATTCGAGCTTCCACCGGAAGGAGCAAGGAATGATAACTAAACTAAACATGGTGAATGCTTTTGACTGGGTAAAACACTCATTCCTCTTCAAAGCTCTCCTCTCTTTTGGTTTCAACACTAACCTTGTCAATTTGATCAAAGCTTGCATTTCCAATCTGTGGATAGCTCCTCTGGTCAACGGCAGACCAAGCAACTATTTCCAGGCCACGAGAGGAATCAGACAAGGCTGCCCTCTCTCCCCATTTTTGTACATTTTAATGGCAGATGCATTGAGTAGAAAGTTGGACGTTGAGAAGAAGGTAGGGACTGTCCCAGGCATAAGGATAGTAAAAGGCATAGAGCTTATAAATCACTCTCTGTTTGTTGATGATTCTCTGCTCTTGGGGGGAGCTTCCACAATAATATCCAAAGCCTTCAGCAGAATTATTCAAGACTTATGCAACATCACCAGAGCACTCATCTATAAAAAAAGACTGTGGTATATGGCTGGAACACATATCAGAATTTCATAAATCGAATTGCAAACAGTTTGGGCTTCTCAGGCCATGCCAGCTAGGACAAAATTAAGTACTTGGGGCTTCCTCTCACCCTGGGCTCAAACAGAACTTCTTTGTGGAATGATGTGATGAATAAGTTAAAATAAAAAATCAAGGCCTGGGGAGGGCAATGGCTCAATAGAGCAGGCAAGTTAACGTTAATAAAAGCAGTCATCTCCTCTCTGCTAGTCTTTCAATCTTCTTTCCTTCTTGCTCCAAATTCCATCATGGATCAATTCTCAAAATTAATCTGAGATTTCTTATGGAAAGGAGGCAAAGGAAACCATAGGAAATTTCATTTGGTTAAGTGGGACAAAGTCAAGCTTCCACTGACTGAAGGCGACCTTCAGAATCGAGATCCAAGACTAACAAACTTGGCACTTGGAGGTGAGCTTCTGTGGAAACTCCACTCAGACATCAATCATCCAGTCAGCAAAATTTTGAGATTAAAATACATGAGAGGAGAGTCCCTGCGTAGTCTTTAGGAAATCAATGTTCAAAATGGGTCTGACACTTGGAACTTATGCAGGAAAAGCCACGATTTCTTCAAATCCAGACTATACAGAATTCCAGGCAGAGGAAATAAGACGCTCCTGTGGAATGACAACATCATGGGGAATCCCCCTCTTGACATTTTGGAATGAATTAACTATCTCAGAGACTGGTTGAAGCTACGTGGGGTCTTCATGCTAGCAGACACATCAATTTGGGATGCAAATAGTGGCTGGCTTGATTGGTCTCTCCCTCATATGCCTAAAGAAGCTGAAAAACAAAAAACTCAATTTCTGATCGCTCTCACCAATCTGGCCCCTATTCATCTGCAAGAGGAAGATCGTTAGGGTTGGGGAAAACAAGCAATTATACCGTAACCCAAGGATATTAGTCCCAACAAAAAACACATGAATCGGGCCTCCCTAGAGATTTGTGGAAACGTGTATGGGATAACAATAGCCTGCCAAAAGTAAATTTATTTTTCTAGATTGTAATGAACATAAAGGTTTTAACTAGAGGGAACCTGGTAAAATGTGGCATCATAGGTCCCCATAGATGCAATTTGTGATGCAAAGAATCAGAAACCAGCGATCACGTGTTCATGAATTGCAAATTTGCGCAGGAGGTTTGGTCACTAGCTCTTCTTCGTCTAAATGTTTCAGTCTCGGGGAATACATCAATGCAAGCATTATATTCAACTTGGAAGATGAGATATCCTCATTCATTTCACAGTAAGTCCATGTGGAGCGGAATCTAGGAATCTATTCCCAAATACGTGTGCTGGAGCATCTGGCTGGAAAGAAATGATAATATATTTAACAATGTTCAACAACAACCGGTGAAGGTGGCTGTAAAAGCCAAGGCTTTTCTCATGGAAATGGCTGGTGCTAATACTTTTGAGAAAGGGCATTCATTCCTTCTGGAGGAAAAAAAATGGATGGGAACTTACACCTTCAGAGATCAGAATAAGGCCCCAGCTAGGCCATGTTGATGTAATTGTAACTTCAGAATGTATTCACTTGTATTTCCTATCTATTGTAACCCGATGTTTATTCCGGGATGTACTTGAGTCATGTCATGCCCTGATTTTTCGATCAGGAATTTTCTATAATGTGAAAGTCATGTCAAGTCATTGTGGGTAACCCTCCTATTGGTCAAGGGTTAAAGTCCCCACAGTTGTGGGGCCCTAGGGTTATTAGACTATCCTAGTGAAGTCGACAATAGGTGATTCATTGTAAGTCAGGGCAATAGTCCCCACAGTTGTGTTACCTTCCTATTGGTCGGAGGAGGCAAAGTCCCCACAAGTTGTGGGGCACTAGGGTTATTAGACACTCCTAGAGATGTCAGCTCTAGTAAGCAATTGTTAAGTGAGGCTGACATGTTGGAGTGGGTTTCAAGTGAATGAAAGAATATAAATAGAGAGTGATCCTCTCTATTTATCACACACACACTCACTCATTGGAGCGCATGAGTGAGAGGAGAAGTTACTGGGACAAGAGAGAGACTGTTGCTGTCGGGAGATCATCTTTATGTTTTCAGGTTTTACTTTTAGTGCTGATTCTATCTCTGAGGAAAATGCTAGGTTTTCTCCTTTATGGTTTCCCCGAGGAAAATTCTTTGTGTCTCTTGTCTCTTGTGTTTTATTGTTGTGCATGTTATTCTCTCAATTAAAGATCCTAAGATCATAGTGCTAGCTTGAATGATGAAAAACTAACATGGTATCAGAGCTAACCTGAGAAGAAGACATTATGCAGCTGCAAAAGCTAGGGATTCTTACTTTTGGGGTCTCTCTCCACAATCCATCAGCAAAAGTATGCTAGGCTGACTCTCCATTGAAGGGAGCATCTTTCTGTCGAAGCGGAATTCGATTTCGAGCATTTTCAGTTTTGGTGCGGGAAATTAGGGCTTCTTGCAGAAGAGAAATTTTTGTGTGAGCCCGGAATAGGATTGCTCTCATCATCAAAATCGAAGTCTAGAGACCTATATCAAGATTTTTGGTTGGGTGAAACTCCAGGAAAGTCAAACCCTAGTTTGACCCCGAGCTAGAAAAACCCTAAATACTAAAACTGCTAAGTTTTGGTACATTCACTATATCCCAATATTGGCAAAGGCTCAAAAGCTGAAAATTGCAAAGGACGAATATAAAATATTGATTTACACTGTGTCCAAAATTCAGCCTCAGATTCGCTATATTTTGGGAGATATGATCCCTCCAAGTTAGGGTTCCAGCCTCTTCCAGAATTCATCCATAAACAGGACACATGGGGAGAATTGATATATCTTGGGCTACAAAGGTCCAAATACAATTTATGAAGATGTTCCAAAAAGGGAACATACTATACTTTCTATGTCCTAAAATTCAGACTCAGAAGATGAACCAATGACACTTGGAATTCCGTACAACTTCGTTGTTCTGAACAATCCTGTAACAAGTCACCTTGGGAAAATGACCATAAGTCCCAATTGGTGAAACCAATTCTGATGAAACATGTGGGGTTGGAATAGGGACATGCAAGGATACCTCAGTGTGAAATTTTAGACACAGAGGAGTAGTAATTTCAGAGATACCGTAGAAACAGTAAAAGGCATTTCTGCAGAAGAAATTGGAAAACTAGGGCTTCCTGTTCCGGGAGCTTCCCTCCACTATTTTCAGAAAAGGAGTACATTAGACAACTCCATTTGAAGAGATCTATCTTTCTATATAATCAGATATGAAAGATTCCAAGTTTTGAAAATTAGGGTTTCTCTGATAAACCCTAGATTAGCCATCTCCAAAACCAGGACGGACACCTCAAATCGGTAAGATATAATCTTTTGCTATTTTCATTTGAGGTTCTAATTTCAAAGTGATCTATCACATCAGCTTGATGATAAGATTGGTGAAGTTGACAAAATCCAAGCATGGAAGTATAGGATCTCTCTGAAGAAAATGAATTGGACACCTACACAAGGAGAGAGGTTCCAATTCCAGAGGGAGATGAGGCTCAAAGCCTTACACAAGAAGAACTTGGTCAAGACCAAGAAGATCATTGTTGATTCAATCACGAATCAACTTGTACCACAAGTGTCTTTCCTAAAGACACCAAAGATGTTTGATTCCTTGACCAAGCTATTTTAAGGGAAGAACATAAATCAGAAGATGGCTTTGAGAAAACAGTTGAAGAATGTGAAGATCCAGAATGCAGAACAACTTGAAGCGGTAGAAGAAGAAGTGGTGATAACCATCTTGAGTGGCCTCCCAGGATCATGGGATTCATTCATTTGAAGAATGTGTGCCAGAAGGAATTGATTACTTTCAGAACACTCCGAGAAGAAGAAGAAGAAGCTCGACTCATAAGAAGAGAAGAGAAGATGGGAGCAACTGAAGATCAAGCTCTCACCGTCCAAAGAAGATCCCTCAATCGATGAGGAATATGAAGAGCTCAACTCTTGAAGAACCTCTTATCCACCTTGACATTTGGATAAGAAACGATGCTATTATGAATGAATAATACGATGAAGCTGAAGGTTCAAGAAGAAGTCTACCCACGAAACAAATAAAGATAAGTATTCAATTGTCATTTCATGATATTGTTTTGTTATGCATTGTTTATATTCAGTTGATGTATTATGCATGATAGGATGTTTGCATTAATGATATTATACTACTAATATGCATGTGATGGGTAAGTAGCTCATGATGCTATACAACTCTCCATTGCTACTTATCTAGAATGAAACCTCTTTGCTGACATATTGGATTAGTGCACAATCTCAATGTTGTCCGGGTAGAGATGGAAGGCATCTAGAAACGTTTCTGTGAGATATGGATGAATGTTGTATTGGCTAAAGTAGTTGCATGATCATATATTTATGCATAAGAATTTGCCAGTATGAACATTCCTTATGATATGTTTCTAACCATACAAATGCATTTGACTTGTAGGAAAGATCGCTACAAGAAAAGAAGGAGGAGACTTGACGACATTTCAAAATGAAGAATAATATGACGAATGCAGTGACATCATTGATGCAGAACCTTCCAGCCATGAAGAAGTAACCAAGAAGAAATGGAAGACCAGTTCAAGAAGAATGATGTCTAGGATGTAGTATCGATACATGGAGGGAAGTTCGTAGCTCCATCATGCAGTAGATGGAAACATCGTGGGATACAAGACAAGATTCGTAGCACGAGGCTTTTCACGAAAAGAAGGCATAGACTACAAAGAGACATTTGCAGCCAGTGGAAGTTGAAACACATACATGATGAGCTTGATGAAGATCTTAACCTTTACTACAAGGTTGAAGATGAAAGTCTATAGAGAATGACAAGCTCACAGATGGGTGCGAAAAGAACTTTCGAAAAAGTTCAAGATAGAGGATCTTGGTATCCAGTGATCCTAGATGGATACATAGAATATTAGTTGCAAAGGAAGCTACTTGTCACTCTGGTATAGAATATTTCAGTGCATAGAGTACGAAAGACAGAGGGAGCATGATGCTCCACTTCAGAGGGAGTGACTACAGAATATCTTGAGGTTCGACATGATACGACAGGATGGATAGATTACTGATGACTCTAGGCTTTACTGAGATTAAAGTGGATTCCAACCTTTGCTTCAAGGTTGAAGGTGGAAGACCAGTGATGCTACTGTTATGTGTCGATGCATTATTTTCTAGGCATGGAGGTGTGGACAAGGGAAGTATGCAGTAGAGATCTTGAAGAGGTTCAGGATGATGGACTGCAAGGCCATGACCACACCTATGGCATCAAACATGAAGCTATTGAGTGATGCTTAATCATATACGGTTGATGCTACGATGTATCGCCAGATGATTGGGTCCTTGATGTACCTGAGACTAGATATTTGCTTTGCTGTGAACACATTGAGACATGTTCACCTAATGGTTGCAAAGCATGCAGGGGTACAATTGATTATGGGCTCAAGTACGATGTGAATCAAAAGATTAACCTGGAGGGTTATGTGGATTCGTATTAGGCAGGCAGTGCCATTGATAGGAAGAGCATTTCAATGTGCTACTTCAGTATGGGATCAAGTGTGATCTCTTGGTTTGACGGGATGGAGTCCTTCATGGCATGGAGGACAGCTGAGGCAAAAGATGTTGCCACTTTCTATTTGGGAGAGAGGAGCAGTGAAGCTCCAATATGTGACCCAGATCAAGATCTCTTGAAAGAGGGAGTTCTAGCATAGTCGGTGAGACAGGTTGTCTAAGTATAAATCCTGGCGAAGCTCGTAGGTTGCTCAGATGTAAACAAACCTGTATGTTGCCCTCGAATGTAATCGGTCCTGGCGAAGCTCGCAAATCATCCTTGGACGTAATCAGCCCTAATTTGATTCTATGCTAGAAATGGACAAAGCAAAGTTTGAGTACTTCAGGGAGAAGCTTGGTGTTCTCCATATCGAGGTCCCTTCCAAAGGGAAGTGACGAGTCCGGAAGCCATTCTAACAAGCAGGTCAGATGTAAGGGCTGAGCCATTCTGTCATGGTTAAAGGGCTAAGTTCCTCCCATGTCAGATATGAGTGCTAAATGCCATTCTTGGAATGGAGGTACCTGGTCAATTACCAGGAACACTCAGTCCGAGACTGAGAGAGCCATTCTGATGAGCAAGTCAGATGTAAGGGCTGAGCCATTCTGTCATGGTTAAAGGATTAGGTTCCTCCCATGTCAGATATGAGTGCTGGCCATTTTGACAAGTAGGTCAAATGTAAGGGCAACTACCACTCTCCGGGAGAGTGGAGGCACCTGGTTCGTTACCAGGTAGCTCAGTGTGGGACTGGGGGCCATTCTGATGAGGGTGTGGGATTTGGTTCCTACCAGGTCAGATGTGAGTGCAGGTCATTCTGATGAGGGTGTAGGACTTGGTTCCTACCAGATCAGATATAAGGGCAACTGTCATTCTCTGGGAGAATGGAGGCACTTGGTCCATTACTAGGTAGCTCAGTCTGGGATTGGGGGCCATTCTGGCGAGGGTGTAGGATTTGGTTCCTACCAGGTCAGATGTGAGTGCATGCCTTTCTGACGAGGGTGTAGGATTTGGTTCCTACCAGGTTAGATGTAAGTACTGAAGCCTTTTCACAGATGATAGTGATGCCCTATCATGCTGGTGATGTGAGTGCTAGGCCTTTCTGATGTGATTGTAGGCTCCTACATGATCATATGTGAGTGTTGAGCGTGCCTTTCTGACGAGTAGGTCAGATGTAAGTGTTGGGCGGGCCATTCTGACAAGTAGGTCAGATATAAGCGCTGAAGAAGACCTACATGGTGGCTAGGCCTACAACTAGCATGAAAGAAGGCTAGCTCTGTAGAACTGCCTATGACAAGAAGAATCATGAGATAGCACCTGTGGTACTGATCCAAATCGAGTGAGGATCTAGATCTAGTGATGACGATTCAGCAGCGATGATCCAGATCGAGTGATGATCCAAATCTAGTGATGATGTCCAATGATTATCTAGATCGAGTGATGATCTAGATCCAGTGATGATGTTCAGTGATGATCCAGATCCAGTGATGATGTTAAGTGATGATCCAGATCATGTGATGATGTTCAGTGATGATCCAGATCCAGTGATGATGACCCGTGATGATCCATATCCGAAGATGAAGATGGCTTGAAGATGAAGATGACTTGAAGGCGAAGATGACTTGAAGACGAAGATGACTTGAAGATGTAGATGACGAGATGATCCAGAGAAGAAGACCAGTGATGAAAATTGTGTCAAGAGAATACCTTCCTAATTAAGAGGGAGTGTTGATGTAATTGTAACTTCGGAATGTATTCACTTGTATTTCCTATCTATTGTAACCTTATGTTTATTCTGGGATGTACTTGATTCATGTCATGCCTCGATGTTCCGATCAGGAAGTTTCTATAATGTGAAATTCATGTCAAGTCATTGTGGATAACCCTCCTATTGGTCAAGGGTTAAAGTCCCCATAGTTGTGGGGCCCTAGGGTTATTAGACTATCCTAGTGAAGTTGACCCCAGGTGAGTCATTGTAAGTCGGGGCAATAGTCCCCACCGTTGTGTTACCCTCTTATTGGTCGAAGGAGGCAAAGTCCCCACAAGTTATGGGGCACTAGGGTTATTGGACGCTCCTAGAGATGTCGGCTATAGTAAGTAATTGTTAAGTGAGGCCAACATGTTGGAGTGGGTTTCAAGTGAACGAAAGAATATAAATAGAGAGTGAGCCTCTCTATTTATCACACACACACTCACTCATTGGAGCGCATGAGTGACAGGAGAAGTTACTGGGACAAGAGAGAGACTGCTACTGTCGGGAGATCATCTTTATGTTTTTGGGTTTCACTTTTGGTGCTGATTCTATCTCTAAGGAAGTTGCGGGGTTTTCTCCTTTATGGTTTCCCCGAGGAAAATTGTTTGTGTCTCTTGTCTCTTGTGTTTTATTGCTGTGCATGTTATTCTCTCAGTAAAAGATCCTAAGATCATAATGCTAGCTTGAATGATGAAAAACTAACAGGCCAAGCAGAATCCCAAAATGGAGAATAAGAGATTCGAAGTCTGAATTTTAGTCATGGTGGAGGTCTCAAGGGAAAGTCTCGATCTTCTTCGATGGTGCCTCCAAAGGCAATCCAGGGAGGGCTAGAGCTAGTGGGGTAATTTACTCAGCCGAAGGTAAAAGGGTTGATAGATTCAGTTGGGGCCTTAGACACAAAACCAACAACCACGCAGAAATCCTAGCTCTTTTAAAAGCTTGCCAGATTGCAAGGGAGAAAGGGAACAAAGTCATTCAAGTCGTCAAAAATTATGATTAAGACACTGTCCTCAAATGGCTGGTTCAATGATCTGCTACTTAACAAAGTCCTCAAAAGACTAAGATCAGTGATGTACTACTTCTCTTCGCATTCCTTTTATCATACTTTGCGAGGGCTAAATAAGGAAGCTGATGAAAAGGAAAATGAGGGATGTTTACTGAATCAACGAGTCCTGAGTGTAAATGAAGAAGAATCTTGTTGGGCTCCCATACCGTAGTCAGGGTGAATCGGTAGGGGTCGTTATGAAGTCCACAAAGGGACTGAAATTAGTTTGTAAATATGGTTGACTTGGAATAATCCCAGCCCATTCTTTTATAAAAACTCTCATAACCGATTTAGTTAAAAAAACAAAGAAACTTGCATCTGCATATGTCTTTAAATAAGAAGAACAATCTTGAATTTCTATGGTCGAAGTATCAGTGTAATTGTCTAATGTTGAAAGGAAATTTTAGTAGAGTATGATGTTAAACAATAGGTTCGTTGTCAATCGTCGAGTTGCTGACACCAAAGCGTCGACGTCGAAATTGACAAGTTGTTGGTAGAAGGGTCATTGTGTTGGTGCTTATGCCAAACGACCTACACCAAGGTACCAACATTGGGAAATAGGGTTCAAGAATGCTTGGTAGCGTTGTGGTGGCATCTCGACTTTCGATTTCAAAGTCGGAAGGTAGCAGCGGATGTGCACAAGAATTGTCATTGTTTTGATGTAGATATGGCGACACCAATGTCGGCATTGGGAAGGTGATTGGTGAATTTGTTCATCCAGTGCCGACTTTCGAGGTCCGACACACTAACGTCGGGGTAGGATTGTCAGAAATATTTCGTTGGGGACCTATCATGCATTCTGAATTTCGAATCTCGATGTACGAAATGCAATAGTTGGAATTAGCATGTCAGGACTATTTTGTTGAGGACTCGTTGTGTGGTTCTGACTTCCAACCCTTGATGTCAGAAAAGGTCAGAAAATCCTAGAAGAGTCGAGGAGGAAAAAAAAGATAGTCATAACTATCAATAACTGGCGGGTTTGTTCATTAGGCTAATACAACCGTCGATTAACTAAACTTAATCACTAATTAGGCATTCTAGCCCATGGTTGACTATGTTTCCGCAATGGTCAGTATCAGTATGAGACCATAATTAGCGGTTGGGTGAAAACTGCAAACTCGATTTGCTTCACGTCCCATTATCTTGACCGAAAGGACGAGCGAGGACGTGACAGATGGTATCAAAGCCAAAGGTTGTAACACCGGGGATATATGGGCCAAGAAATCTAGATCAACGTGCAAAAATTCTGAAACACACAAGAAATACTAATAAATATTTTTGCAAAACAATCTATTGTTTTAATTTACCGATGGTGTTTTCACAGATCCAAGGAATTTAATCTATATGTTCCCAACAAGAGAAACATGTTGAATTAAGGGTAGTTTCCATAAATGCATAAATGGAAAAAAAGAACCAAGGAATTAAGAACTCTATAAATTAATCCATAAGACTAATTCTATGAAATAATGATATCCTATGTCATTTCATGTATTACTAATATGTCTAATAAATATCTCTATGATGCATAGTGTTGTAGTTGACAGTATTTGAACAACTGTAGCAGAAGGAAACACGCAAAAGGGAAAGAGTTCCAAAAGAAAATGGTGACCATGAATGATGCCTAGGATCCCTATGACTATGATGAGGATGTTTTTGGAGAAAACATGCAAGAGGGAAATGCTAAGATATAATCCAATGGGAGGAAATAGATAATCACTCCCCGAAATTTAGTTGAAACAATGAGAGGTTAATCACAGCTCGAGAAGAGCACAACCATATTAATGTTGTCGTCTTTTAGAGCCTTTGATATCCGACAGAGAGATAATCTTGGATCTAATCCAAGAAATGTTGGTCAAGAAAGAAGAAGTGCAGAGAGACGCTCTATGAGTCATACTAGAAAGAGGACTCTAAGCCCAAGAAATTGTTCTTTGAGCACAACACATAAGGAATCTGTCAAGATTTTATTTTAGCAGATCATGTGATTCTCGAAGTATCCAAGGGAATACATCTAGTAGGTTTGAAAGAAAAGGAAATCTAGAAAGGCAAGGCCTCCCACATTTGACAGAGAAAGTAAGACATGTTGGGAAGCATAAGCATGGCTTCTTGGAATGAAGGAATATTTTGGATTCATGACTAATTGAGAAATAAGAAGGCAAAAATTGCTATTTACGACCTCAATTTGATGGGATCACTTCATGCAAGTAAAAATGATTCAGGAGAGAAGGATCAACTGAGAATGATTCAAAAATTATTTCAAGAAAAATTACCTATCTCCCAGGTATTATGATAATAAGAGGAAAGAGTTCAATGGACTAAAATTGGAACAACAACCAATGGAAGAACACGTCCATAAGTTTTTGGAATTATTAAGGTATGTATATTATATCAAGGATGAAAGAGTAAAGATTCAAATCTTCCTTGGAAGTCTGCCCCAAAATTATAGAGATAGGATTGAGTTTGTTAATCCACCTAGGCTTGATGAAGCTATCATAATGGTAATGCATTGTTATGAGCAAACCAAAGGAAAATCAAAAGTCCATCCATAAATGGAAAGGAAACCCAAAGGGGATATTTGACCAAAGGATAAGTGGATTAAATCCTCCATTCTAAAATCACGCAAGGAATTTTCAACAAGGTCAACAAGCACGAAGTGGAATTAAGCCATCGGTAGCAGCAGAAAAAGTGCCAAAAGGACCACCTCAGTGATGGGGATGTGGAGAAAACCACATGCTTAAGGATTGCCCGCATCGTAGAGACAACCCTCAAATTTTGCATAACCTAGAATAAGTAGTTATAGTGGAATATATGACAATGACAACTCCTCAAATTTATGCAGTGTTGGACAACCGCCATGCATATAATCAATTAGCAGTGATGGAAGTTGAACGTAAGATTGATAAGCAATTTATCTTTGTTTTGATTGATCTGGGATCTACTCATAGTTATATTACTCCAAAGGTGGCCAAAAGTTGTTCTCTTATAAAAATGAAGCACAATAAGTCTTGGCTAGTTCAATTAGCCACTGACACAAAAAAAAGTAAGTGAAGTGGTGATGGAGCGCCCCGTAGAATTGAGTGGACTCCTCACAAAAGTAAATTTGAACGTCCTACCATTGAGATCTTATGATGCTCTTATAGGTATGGATTGGTTGGAAATCATAGGACCAAGGTAGATTGCTACGTAAAGGTCCTTGAATGCATTGATGAAGAGGGAAGGTCAATATTGGTGAAAGGCATTCCCAAGCAAGTTTCAATAAGGGAAAATTCAACTTTGCAGTTAAGAAAGTTTTGCAATAAAGGTTGCTACCTATATGAAGCCCATATATCAAATTCATTAGAGGATAAAGGTCCAATATAGAAGATTTCCAATTGTTGCAAGAGTTCAAATATGTGTTTCCAAATGAAGTACCAATACTGCCACCAAAAAGGGACATCGATTTTACAATAAATCTTGTTCCAGGGGTAGCGCCCATTTTCAAAGTTCCTTATAGAATGAGCATGTCATAATTGGTAGAGTAATATGCATCTACAAGAATTAATGGACAAAAAGTATACCATACCAAGCGTGTATCCTTCAGGAGCATCGGTGTTATTTGTCAAGAAGAAAGATGAGACTTTCAGTCTATGTATTGATTTCAGGCAACTAAATAAAGTGACAGTCAAGAATAAATACCCATTTCCCTAATTAATTATTTGTTTAATCAAATGAAGGGAGCCAAAGTGTTTTCGAAGATTGTCTTGAGATTCAGTTATCATCAAATAAGAATAAAAGAAAAGGCATTCACAAGACAACTTTCTGGACAAGATATGGCCACTGTGAGTTCATGGTGGTGCCATTTGGTCTCACCAATGCACTTGCCACATTCATGTGTCTCATGAATAGCATTTTCAACAAATATTTGGACAAGTTTGTGCTAGTGTTCTTGGACAACATTCTTTTTTACTCAAAGAGTAAAGAAGAGCACGAGGAACATTTAAAAATGGTATTGCAAATTCTTAAAAAAACACCAATTGTATGCAAAGCTAAGCAAGTGTGAATTCTATCAAAGAAGGGTACAATATTTGGGTCATGTTATTTCAGAATAAAGAACTACAATGGATCCAAAAAAGATTGAAGCCATAATGGATTGGTCTACTCCAAAGAATGTCATGGATATTAGATATTCTATGGGTCTTGCAGGATACTCGAGGAGGTTCACTGAGGGATTTTCCAATATAGCTCATCCAATTACATTGTTGCAAAGAAATAAAGTAAAATCTATATGGTCTAAAAATCTGAAGAAAATGTTATAACATGATTTGCCACACTTGATACATCATGCTTTGATGGCCTATCCATGTCCCTATGCAGACTCGTTTTACCCCATTTGCTCACCATTACCCTGATGCTCCAGTGGAATCCTTAAAAAGACACACACACACACACATAGATATATGTAGGCCACAAGTCTACAACCCGTGTATACATAGCTTGCACCACTATAACCCGCGTACATAGAGATTTATGCTCAAAAAAAAATAAAATTGGAGTTTCCCCCCCATCAAGTAACGAATGACTTCATCCTTGTCCTTCCATATGCCAGGAAACTCTCCATTTTGACCCTTCACTTCACATTCATGGGCTATATATTAAACTATTGTGAAGCATTAGAGGAGGAGAACTTTGGAGAGCAAGGATACTATAGTGGAATTGTGCCCCATTCTGTAACACCTCGGTTTTCACCCTGTTGCATTAGATGTATATGATGTATATATTGTAAATGATCATGGTGCAGAGCTAAAGGCCAAGGCCCCACCATTGATTGGTTATGCTATGTTTCGGATTTAAATTGTCACCGATGGTATATCGGGACATGCGGCATACATATTGAGTTTTGTCATCACGTAAATATACATCTTTAATTAAATAACCCGATCAGCTACGTTCGCGGCAACTAAATTGAGAAGGGGCATGATTTTCACAAGGATAAGGGTGGGGGGGGGATTGTCAAACCTTGAGCCATGAGAAAACCCATGTGTCACCACCTTGTTTTATCCAACCAATACCATTAAAAACTGTTGCTGGTAGTTGGGGCAGTTATGGCTGGGAGTGGAGTGTGGCAGGACTGTCAGTCCTTGCCCACACGCACACTCCACCAGCGGATTGAACCTCACTATGGGCAGAAGAATGACTATGCCCTTCATTCATTCACTTCACTACACATTATCTCCACGGTCTATTCATTCCTCACAATTGTCTGTTCATCCACGCACATAAGCAGAGCTGTTCATCCTCACGTAGGGATCATTGTCTGTTTATTATCCTCACGCACATGATTTTCTTGGTTTTGGGCTCACACAGTGAGCTGGGAGCAGTGTTCTTTCATACATGATTTACTATGAAGGCCCATTCACGTTTTCAGCTGTATGTTCTCCTTACAGACTGGTATGGCCGTGTAATCTCCCCGCCATTTTAATGATTGAGATTGGAACTGTTGTTCTTCCCGTGAGTAATGGTCGTCACCGTTCTCCTCAAGATTTGTTGTGATTGTTGTGGCCTTCTTTACATTTGGGGTCTGGTGCAAGTTTCCCTCACGCACAGACTGTTTGGAGTCGTTTTCCCCATGTTGTGAGCTGTGCTCACTGTTTACATTTTGGGACTGTTGTTTTCCCCATGTTGTGAGCTGTGCTCACTGTTTACATTTTGGGACTGTTGTTTTCCCCACGTTGACTGATACGTTTGGGACTGTATAATTCGCTTGGGAGTCATTTTCCCCTGTTAAGCTGTAATTGTTGATTAATTACCATACGTGCAATGGTTGGTCTTCGGATTGTGTTGGGAGCAGGGATGGGGGCTTGGTTTGCTTGATAAACCTGGTGTGTTTGGAAACCACACAGACAGAGCTAGAGGGCTAGCTTTCTTCTCCACAACCCCTGAATAGCACTGGAAGGGAATGCAGGGCCTGAGGGACTGTGTAGCAGAGAAGGGACTGATTCCTTGTGTTGGGTGTGTGTGGGTGTCTTAGAAGTCAGGCTAGTTCTGGTGTAGGTGTTCCTGGCTCTGTAATGAGCTCACCAGCTTAGCATTTAGCCTTTCCTAACTCCTTGATGGCCTGATAAACCCAACTGTGTTGGCTTGGCTGTGTTTTGCATATCCTTCGCTATGTGTAAGCTTGTTTGTTCCCTTATTCCTTGGAGAACCATGCCCAGCTCGGGGGTGGTAGCACTGCTGAGAGATTAAGGAGCACGCTGGCCTATGGTTGGGTGGAACGTTGCAACGACGTAGCTGGTTGCAGAATGAGTTCTTCATAAGATAAGTAATCTTGCCTATTTTACTTCTGCAACCATATTTTATGTTAATGAATGTGATGAACATGTTTAATGAATGCTTGTATGAATGTGTGTTGCTTCCGCTGTGTATGATAAACAATTGCATCTGTGTATGATAAATGATCATGTATGCATGTCTAGTTCAAAGCATTTTATTCCAGCATTTCAGCCATTTTATGAATGCACATGTTCATGGGGCTGGTAGCCCGGATGGTTAATGCCATGGTAGCGTCCGCGTCGTCGGTCGGAGGGTCGGGGATGTGACAGTGTGGTATCAGAGCTCATGTTGCAGCATGGGCCTGAATGGACCACAAAGGTGTAGTGACAGAAGAAGGATTTCTTTCTGCCCAGCAGAGATCAGAAGTTATGACGGAAAACTTCCACCAAAAATTTGTCTAAGTGTTTGAACAGTTGGTTCATCGGAACACTTAGTGGGAAGGACTTCCGATGTAGCGGAGGAGTTAGGCAGAAGCATACCGGACGAAGGACATTTGGAAGGAAATCGCGGAAAAAATTTCTAAGTGTTCGACGTCCGTCGGCGGAAAATAGTTGAACGAGTGCCCGCCGTTGCGAATGGCTAGACAACTACATGTCTGATGGGTAAGGCCTCCGACCGCCGATGCCGTAAAGAAAGTTTAAAAATTTTCTAAGGCCGAAATCATTGACTATCAGAAGCAGAAAGTGGTTCGTGCACCCGCCATTTCGGAAGCGTAGAGCACTAGTCTTCCGATGAAAAGAGACTGTCGATACTGATTAGGTTATGCCTCAGTAGATTGGGCCACCAATCGGGAGAAGATTGAAGATTGTGTTCCGCCGTTGCGGCTGCTGATGGAACTAATTCGTTGATGAAAAGAAGAGAATTGAGCCGAGGAAGCGGCGAGAAGGAAGACTAAGAGGGAAAATTTTGAAATTTCTCCAAGTCCGGGAATCATCGGCAATCGGCGATGGTTAGTGGATAGAGCTTCCGACAGCCGATGAGTTTATGATCCGCGGAACTCGTAGTGGGATCGCTACCCACCGTTGCGGCTATTTAGTGAACTATCCTCCCGATGAATAGAGCACCCGACCGCCGATGAACAACGGAGGAAGCTAGTTGTTTTGACCGCCGAGACGTCGAATTGATAGTTGGGATGTGATTCAGGTGGAACCCGAGGGAGAGTTTCGAATTGAGCCAATGTGCATCCTCGACAGGAAGGTCACAATGCTCCGGAACTGGGCCATAGGTTAGGTAAAGGTGCAATGGGAGCACTACAGACCTGAAGAGGCTATGTGGGAGCTAGAGGACACCATGCGATTGGCACATCCATTTTTGTTCAATTCTGCGGAACACTGAGGCGATACCAGTGTAGCATTTTGTTCAAATTTTGTAAAGCACTGAGGACAGTGCTATTGAAGGGGGAGGGGAATGTAACACCCCGGTTTTGACCCCGTTGCATTAGATGTATATGATGTATATATTGTAAATGATCATGGTGCGGAGCTAAAGGCCAAGGCCCCACCATTGATTGGTTATGCTATGTTTCGGATTTAAATTGTCACCGATGGTATATCGGGGCATGTGGAATACATATTGAGTTTTGTCATCATGTAAATATACATATTTAATTAAATAACTCAATCAGCTACGTTCGCGGCAACTAAATTGAGAAGGGGCATGATTTTCACAAGGATAAGGGTGGGGGGGGGGATTGTCAAACCTTGAGCCATGAGAAAACCCATGTGTCGCCACCTTGTTTTATCCAACCACTACCATTAAAAACTGTTGCTGGTAGTTGGGGCAGTTATGGCTGGGAGTGGAGTGTGGCAGGACTGTCAGTCCTTGCCCACACGCACACTCCACCAGCGGATTGAACCTCACGATGGGTAGAAGAATGACTACGCCCTTCATTCATTCACTCCACTGTGCGTTATCTCCATGGTCTGTTCATTCCTCACGATTGTCTGTTCATCCATGCACATAAGCGGAGCTATTCATCCTCACGCAGGGATCATTGTCTGTTTATTATCCTCACGCACAGGATTTTCTTGGTTTTGGGCTCACACAGCGAGCTGGGAGCCGTGCTCTTTCATCCACGATTTGTTGTGAAGGGCCATTCACGTTTTCAGCTGTATGTTCTCCTTACAGACTGGTATGGTCATGTAATCTCCCCGCCATTTTAATGATTGAGATTGGAATTGTTGTTCTTCCCGTGAGTTATGGTCGTCGTCGTTCTCCTCAAGATTTGTTGTGATTGTTGTGGCCTGCTTTACATTTGGGGTCTGGTGCAAGTTTCCCTCATGCACAGACTATTTGGAGTCATTTTCCCCATGTTGTGAGTTGTGCTCACTGTTTACATTTTGGGACTGTTGTTTTCCCCACGTTCACTGATACGTTTGGGACTGTATAATTCGCTTGGGAGTCGTTTTCCCCTATTAAGCTGTAATTGCTGATTAATTGCCATACATGCAATGGTTGGTCTTCGGACTGTGTTGGGAGCAGGGATGGGGGCTTGGTTTGCTTGATAAACCTGGTGTGTTTGGAAACCACACAGACAGAGCTAGAGGGCTGGATTTCTTCTCCACAACCCCTGAATAGTACTGGAAGGGAATGCAGGGCCTGAGGGACTGTGTAGTAGAGAAGGGACTGATTCCTTGTGTTGGGTGTGTGTGGGTGTCTTAGAAGTCAGGCTAGTTCTGGTGTAGGTGTTCCTGGCTCTGTAATGAGTTCACCAGCTTAGCATTTAGCCTTTCCCAACTCCTTGATGGCCTGATAAACCCAACTGTGTTGGCTTGGATTTGTTTTGCGTATCCTTCGCTATGTGTAAGCCTGCTTGTTCCCTTATTCCTTGGAGAATCATGCCCAGCTCGGGGGTGGCAGCGCTGCTGAGAGATTAAGGAGCACGCTGGCCTATGGTTGGGTGGAACGTTGCAGCGACGTAGCTGGTTGCGGAATGAGTTCTTCATAAGATAAGTAATCTTGCTTATTTTACTTCTGCAACCATATTTTCTGTTAATGAATGTGATGAACATGTTTAATGAATGCTTGTATGAATGTGTGTTGCTTCCGCTGTGTATGATAAACAATTGCATCTATGTATGATAAATGATCATGTATGCATGTCTAGTTCAAAGCATTTTATTCCAGCATTTCAGCCATTTTATGAATGCACATGTTCATTGGGCTGGTAGCCCGGATGGTTAATGCCATGGTAGCGTCTGCGTTGCCGGTCGGAGGGTCGAGGACGTGACACATTCTTATATACTCGAGTCTGCACCCCTTTGTCCTTGAAGAAGCCATTAGTGTTATTTCCGAATTTTCCTTTGTCTTTGCGAGCTTGCCTTTGTATGGAGGATTGAAGTGGTGGAGACCCAGGTGGAGGGACTCAGTTTCTCGATTTCGACGAGGTGTTGTGAGAGGCTATCATTTGTATATTTGTTCATATTAATAGAAATATCCATTTCTTGTCCATTGCATGTGTAATTATGAATATTCTTATCCATGGATGTAATTACTTTGTTTATGTATTGGAATTTAACATGTTAGATTATATTCTAACGCTTTACATATAGCATGCTTGTATATATTGTTGTTGTTGAGGACAATCTGTAGGTACAAGTTTGATTGAAATCTCAACAGGGATCTACTTCAAACATTTGGAATAAGGTACGCTTCTCGTCCCTTAGTGTTAGTTTCATTTATATATTTAGCATACTTTGAAATGGGTTTATTTCTGGTGTCATCATGTCTACTATGGTCCACCCCAAGCCATAGGAAATATTCTTCATAACAGAAAGCTTTCAGCGATTGAAGAATTTATTTACTAGTGCCCAATTTGAAGATTCCATATCCAAATAAGGGTTTTATAGTATGTGTGTATGCTTTTTTTAAAGACTAGGCGGATTGCTTATGCAAGAAGGCTTTGTGATTTGCTATGAGTCAAGGAAATTAAAATAGCATGAAAGGAGTTATGTGAATCATGATTTGGAACTAGTAGCCATAGTACATGCCCTTAAGAGGTGGAGACATTACTTTCTAGGAAGAAGATTTGATCTTGGGTCTGATCACACAAGCTTAAAGTATTTGTTTGATCGGTCAAGCTTAAATGCCAAGCAATCTAAATGGATAGAATTTTTGTATGAGTTTGATTTTGAAATCAAACATGTAAAAGGAAAAGCGAATAAGGTTGCAGATGCCCTTAGCAGAAAATTTCAAGTAGCAGCCTTAAGTATGTGCAAATCAGATTTAAGAACAAGAGTTATGGAAGCCCAAGGTAAATATGGGGCTTATCTTCGGGTAAAAGAAAAAGTGCAACAGGAAAAATTAGATATAAAGTGTGAAGGATATCGGCTTAAAGAAAATGATCTTCTTATTTATAAGGGCATACTTTATAATCCAAATTGTGAGAGTTGAGGAAGATGACAATGAATGGAATTCATCAAATGCCACACTCTAGACACATAGGATATCAAAAGACAATAACAATGATAAGGAAGCAATACTTTTGGCATGGAATAAAGAAGGACATAGCAAAATACATTTCTCAGTATCAAAGGTGCCAATAGGTCAAGGCAGTGCATCAACATCCAACATGACTGTTGTAGCCTTTGCCCATTCCAAAATGGAAGTGGGAAGTAATTTCTATGGATTTTATAACAAGTTTTCCAATGACACTAAGGAAACACGATTCTATCATGGTTGTGGTGGACAAGCTATCAAAGGTAGCTCATTTCGTTCCAGTCAAGTCCACTCATAAATCAAGTGACATAACGAATATCTTTGTGAAGTAGGTATTCATATTGCATGGGTGACCCAAAGCAATGGTCTCAAATCGAGACATAAAGTTCACATCCAAATTTTGGAAAGGGTTATTTCAGGAGTTGGGAACTTAGTTGAATTTTAGTACAATGTATCATCCTCAAACAAATGGTCAAACCAAGAGGATGAATCAAGTCCTTGAGGATATGTTAAGGATGTATGTGATGGGAAAGCCATCCAAGTGGGAAGAATACCTACACTTGGTAGAGTTTGCATACAACAATGGACATCAAGCATTGTTGGGAATGAGTCTGTTTGAGGCATTGTACCACAAAGGATGTAGAACTCTAGCGAGTTGGGATAGCCCGATAAACAAGGTAGTGCTTGGGTCGGAAATGATCAAGGAGATGGAATAAGAAATTGTTGGGATCGAGCATAATTTAAAGGCAGACCAAGACAGGCATAAGAGTTATATTGATTTAAAAAGAGTGCATCAGGAATTTAAAGTTGGTGATCATGTTTACTTAAGAGTAAATCTAAGGAAAAGCTCCCTAAAGTTAGGGAGTTATGCCAAGATATTACCGAGATATTGTGGGCCATCTGAAGTCCTTTATAGGATAGGGCCAATTGCATATAGGATTGCATTGCCTGCTGATATTATAGTTCATTATTTTTTCATGTTTCTTTGCTTAAGAAATATGTACATGACCCTCATCACGTAATTAATTGGAATGTGATTCATGTGGAACTCAAGGGAGAGTTCCAAGTGGAGCCTACGCACATCACAAGAAGGTAACAGTGCTCCAGAACCACGCCATTAGACAGGTAAAGGTGTAGTGGAAATACCTTGGTCTCGATGAAACCACGTGGGAGCTAGAGGATGCCATGAGAAAGGCATACCCATTTTTGTTCAAGTTTTGAGAACACTGAGGATGATGTTGTTCTAAGGAGGAGGGATTGTAATGTCCCCATTTTCACCGCTGGAATATATTGGCTTGATGTGTAAATATTGTGAATATACGAGGCATGATTCCTAGTGTGGAGCTCAAGGCCAAGGCCCTGTTAGTGAATGCCTAAGATTATAAAAGGTAAGCATTTTATATTTTGTGGACCATGTGCTAGTAAGCCATGGGAAAATGTAAAAGCATGTAAATATTTATAATGCAAATAAAAATTCCAAGGGCTTCCTTTGGAGGAAACTAAAATGAAGGGGATGTGTTTTATCCAATAAAGAGAGGTGAGGGGGGGTATGGGAGAGTTAACCCTCTATTGCCAAGTGTCATCTTGAGAACCCAAGTAGATGTCCTTGCCATTCTTTAATTATGTTGTAAGAAGGTAGCTGAGAAATCAACTCAAGTGTTTAATGAAGCAGGGACTGAACTCAAAAGTTCATATGATAGGTTATGGGCTCAGGTGACTTGACCTAGAAGTAATTTTCCTCGTGAGATTTCATGTTCCCTTCATTCCCATTTCAACGTGGAAGGAACTGACTCTTAAAAGAAGAGGGGTTATGCATTTCCAGCAGTGAGAGAAGCATAAATGATAATAATTGAAAGAGTCACATCTAGGAGAGTGCCAATAACACCCAGAAATGCGTGTGGCTTATGAAACCATAGATGAATCCATGCATGTCAACCCAAGGGTGAATTTGAGAGAGTCAAATGCCCAAAATTCCATGGGAGAATCCACTTCCAGAGGTCTATAATTTGAACTTTGTGGTTGAACCTTAGCGTTCCTAGGAATATGAATTTAGGGAGAGATCGAAGGCACAAATGGCTTGATAAACCTAGTGAAGGTAAGAATCTTTGATGGGTTAGTAGCTTGGACCTTTCTATTCCCACCCTGAATAGCACTAAACGGAAGGGGCGTCTAAGGGATTGTGTAGTAGAGAAGGGGACCTTCCTTGTGTTGGGTGTGGTAGGTAATGTGGGTACCAAGGCTGGTTGAATCCAAATGAGATTATTGTAGCTCTATGGTTGAGCTCACTAGCTTAGCATTCACCTTATGTGTCTATTTGTCTGCTTGATAAACCCAATTGTGTGTTGGATTAGCAGAAGTGTGTGTTCTTATGACTATGAGGGAGCCTATGTAGTTCCTCCTTAGTGAATAACATAGACCCAACTTGGGGATGGCCTCTCGGCTGAAATAATATAGGATGGACAAAGTGCTTATGATTGTGTGGAACATTTCCCTCACATAGACAGTTTCTTATACGACTTCAATTAAAAGATAAGTGTCTTTGTTGTGTATGAATGCCCAAAATCTCTGTCTTATAGATAATAGTTTACTCATGTTGAATGGAATTAAATAGCTAGCTTCAATTATTAAACTGGATGCTTGTGCATAGGTTGCAAATGATTTTATCTGTGTGCATGATTTCATTATTGTTATACTTGTAATAAATATGTTAGTTTATGCATAAATCATGTGGGCAGATCAATTGTATCTTTGTTATGTATGTTTAACTTGCATCTGCATATGTTTTTAAATCATAAGAACAATCCTGAATTTCTATGGCCGAAGTATCAGTGCCATTATTTAAGGCTGAAAGGGAATTTCAACAGAGTATGTTGTTAAATAGCACGCTCATTATCAATTTATGAGGTGTCGACGACAAAATTGACAGGTTGTTTGTGGAAGGGTCATCGTGTTGGTATCGGCGTTGAAGGGCCACATTGAGGTACTGACATCGGGAATTGAGGTTTGGGAATCATTGGTAGTGTTATGGTGGCGTCTCGACTTCTAACTTCTGAATCATAGGGTAGCATCAGTCATGCATGAGAATTGTCATTGTTTCGATGCATAGGTCGCAACATCGATGTCAGTGTTAGGAAGGTCGTTGATGAGTTTATTTAGCCATTGCCAACTTTTGAGGTCCGACGCGTCGAAGTTGAGGCGAGCCTATTGGGAATGTTTCGTTCGGGACTCGTCATGCGTTTCGAATCCCGACTCCCGATGTATGGAACACAAGAGTCAGAGTCGGCATGTCGAGACTCTTTTATTGAGGACCTGTTGTGTGGTTTTGAATTTCGAATCTCGATGTTAGAAAAAGTAGGAAAATCCTAGAAGAGTCGGGGAGGCGAAAAATGACAATCAAAACTGTCAATAACCATCAAGTTTGTTCATTAGGCTAATTTAACCATCGATTAACCAAACTTAATCACTAATTAGGCATTCTAGCCTATGGTTGACTATGTTTCTGCAATGGTTGGTATCAATATGAGACCGTAATTGGCAGTTGGGAAAAATTGGAATCCCGATTTATTTCAAGTCTCTCTATCTTGGTTGAAAGGATAGGCAAGGATGTGACACCAGTATAGGAAGATCCATTGATCCTTAGATCGAGATCTTGTGCGATTTGCAGGGAAAGTTTGAGCAAACATGGCTTCTGGACTCTAGTTTTTTTTATGGAGACTTATATCTTGACATGCATCCCAGTGCATACGTGGATTTCGTCCCTTTTTAGGATGGGGAAATTAAACCAACATGGAAATATGATTTTGTGCCCCTCTAGGATTCGACGTTGATGAATTTGAAAGGCCTCCCAATTTTCGACACCACAATAGAGGTTATAAAATGTACCAAGTTCTTGGTTAGGCGAGTGCATGGCCACTCCCTATGGTTGGACCAACAATATATTATTCATGTAAACGTCATTCACAAATTGATAGAACTATCAATGGAAATGGAGGACATCACTACAACATTTTAGGGTGACCATAAATGAGGAAGGAATTGCTCATAGCTAAGTATTTATGATCGGTATGGTACAAAGTGTGAAGGAAAAGGTGTCGTAATTATAGATATCAGCCACCCACTGACCAAGATTGCATGTCAAATCATAGTTAGTCGGATCATGAGAAAATACATTAAATAGGAATGCACTTTGGAGACCATTTCTATTGTGGAGTTTTGTGTTCATGGTGTTCAGTTGATTTGGTGTAAGTTTTTTATGGATGAGCTCTTCCACGCTTGTACAAAAGCATAAAATTATGGAGGATACTTTATCTTCGGGCACTTGGTCATAGTACTTTCCATGCAGAAATGGAAACCACTACATGGTAGAGAATTGTCACACATTACTCTTCAATAGGGTAATGGAGAATGTTTCGTTCCATGGAGAACACAACATGATGATAACAATGTGACGTTCAATAACAACACTTTTGGCCAATGGTACCTTGATCTTAAGAAAGTGAAAATGGATCCAATTCAACAGAGCTTGTTAACTAACTACACTTCTAATATATGGTTTGGGATTGATTGCAACTACAAGAATTGAACCCCGAAAATTTTAAAGCACACACGCTGCCATTTTGTTTGCTCCCAGAGGTGTTTCACAAAGAGGTTAATAGTTGGCTAGGAGTAACGACCGTGTCCACAACAAAAGGCACTCCGTACATGTTTCCTCCTTTGGCTAAAGACAAGTAGAAAAGAAAAGCAGATGTGACCATAAAGGACTCTTCAAAAGAAACATACCAACCTACAACAACTGAATTCCCCTGTCTTCCACTTACCCCATCCTTACAATCCCTTCTAGACACCACTTTGATTGCCACAAAGTTTGTGAAAGAGACCTTTTCTTACTTAAGCAGACTAAAGCAGCCCCGTGTCAGTGACCCATCCACCACAACATCGTTACTTGCCACCTCCACTATTCCTACACCTTCTTACACAATGCTTCCCCAAAGTGCCCAAACATTTCCTAACCTTCCACCCATGGTAGTTCCCATTATGAGAGAAGGTACTTCAACACCTCTTCAAATTTCTATTATCAACATCCTTGATGATCCCCAGGAGACCATCCATACAATGTCAGGAGTCCCAGTAACCAAGAAATACCCTTGCAGCAACATTCCTCCCATGAAAATGATGAATGCCAAGAATCATCAACTGAATCAAAAGGCACCATAGATGACCCACTATTGCAACAACTTCCTTAGTAGGTAGACGCTCTAAGTGACCAAGAACCAGAGCAATCTAATCCATCCCAACAATATGAATATATTCAGGAAATTCCTTCACTGGAGGATATCCATATGAATGAAGCATAAGATGAGCAATAGAAGGAGAAACATTAAATCCCTTCACCATCTCCAGCAGTTAAACATGTTTCTCTCCATGACCAGATTACATAATTTGCACAAGACTTGGATAAGTGCCATGTTATTCTTTATATTTGTTAAGCACACACCGACATCATTTCATTCCTATTCGAAGAGATTCAACATAAGATCTCCATGGTAGAAAAATCCTCTAGGAGGCCGAGACTCAACCAATATACCATTCAATGTAATTAGTGGACAAAGACCTACCTTTATGATCTCTACCCCCAATGCATCAATTCCAGACTGCATACATTTTTCCACACAATAGTTGTTTGAACGAATTCGAGGTATCGCAATCCAGGCCGAGCATCATGTAATTCAGGTTGAGACCAAACATAGTAGCCACAAGCAAGCTTATGAATATGTCCACATACAGCTAGCAGATTCTCTTGCAACCAAGGTGGAAGAACAACAGGGAAGAATAGTTGCAAAAAGAACCATCGCAACCCTTTGTGACCAGGTGAGCACAATATGGCCCCACATACGATTACACTTACCATTCGCACTAGAAGAACTTTCAATCGACACACTGCAATAAATCCTTCAACTCTTTTATACATCATGGAAGCAAATTGAGATAGAATGCACAAAACTACAACAACAAGTCCTCACCATCCAGATCAGGGCAATGAGCAATAGGTACACTTGACGACCCAGGTATTAAAAGTTAGCAAAGAAGTTACTAATATTTGCAACAAGTTGAAGTACATCACTCAACAGAGTCAAGATATATTTTATGCACTTAACCATTGGGTCGACATCTTAACTAAAAAGCAGAGATGTGTAGATGTTTTATGGGAAAAAGTGAAGCAGTTGAATATCGAAGCTCATAACACAACTAATCCTTTTGATCAGGAGCGCAAGTATCAACAAGCACAACAAGTTGATGATGAGATAGCTACATAATATGACAAAGTCTGCATTACTAAACAAATTCTACATGAGTTAAAGACATCAGACCAACTCATATACACTAACTTACAACAATTAGATCAGTTCGCGGACACAAAGAGCCCAACAACTACAACATCAAATGCCCACTTTCTCGAATACATAGAGAGCTTAATTTTTTTTGGTTAGCGCGAACATTTTGTTTGGTAAATGGAAAACCAAATTGGAAGCATTCGATGTCTTTAGACAACAAACATTCATGAAGAACCATAGTTGGCTCCTTCATTTGAAGAGCCAACACCAAATGATGCGCAAACATTAGGAACACAACCGAGTTAACTTGAGGGAAAGTCAACACTTGTGTTTGGGGCCTATTGGCTCCTTTATTTTTTGAAAGGACCCTAAAAGGCAGAAGGAAGCGCAAGGTAAAGGATCCGGAGTTGTAGAATCCCTAATGGGCGCAACGGTTTTGAACCTACACCATGACTATATAAAGAAGTACGAGGAAAGTGCAAGAGAAGAGCAACAAAGAAGCGAAATATAGACATAAATATCAAAGAGAAGACACAAGCAAATTGAAGGTCGAGCAGTAAAAGAGTAACAAGGATGCTTGGTGTTATGTATTTGGGGTTTTGGGTAATGTAATTAGGATATGGGTTCTCTATTTCTGGAGAAACTGCAATAGGTAATTCTGTAGATTATGTTAGCCATGAATATGAGATGTAACATACGTTATTAACAATAAAAATGAAGAAATTTTGCCCCCCCTTGATTTTTTGTGTATGGTTGAGTTGCCTTCTATTTATTGTCTAATGAATATATATAGTTTCTATTTCTCACACGCATGTTATAATTAATGGAACTTTGTTGCGATAGTATAGAGATGTATGTTGTTGTGGCATGAAGGATGTCAACCCTTTCAAATATATCCTTGTAGTAAATTCTCCTTATCACACATGTGTCTTGTCTATGCTTCGGGTGAGGCCTTCTCCTTTGAGGGATTGAAAATGATAGAACACTAGACTATAGTGGTGCCCTTTGTTGGCCCCTACGCAAGAACCCAGTCTTTAATTTTGCGTTAACAGGGCTCAAACACAATAAGTTGCTTCACGCCCCAAGAGACAACATAGCCAAATCAAAACTAAAGTGTTCTCATACACTAAATCGCCATAAAACAAGAAGGGCCCGGAACTTGGTATGAATTACCACATGTGTTGGAGGAGGGAGGGAATACCTTCCTTATAAGAAAATGATGACCAAGAAAGTAGGATGAGTATGAGGTTGTGTGGATATAATTTTGTGCCCCTCAAGAACCATAATGACTAGTCTAAATCATAATTAATGATGGAGGAGGATTTGCAATAAAACTTAGGGGATGAAATTCATTGTTATGACCCACATACAACTGACGGATTCTCTTGCATCCAAGGTGGAAGAACAACATGTTGATGTATATGTAACTTCGGAATGTATTCTTCTATGTATCTTATGTATTATAACCCGATGTTTATTCCAGGATGTTCCTATTATGTATTTGATTCATGTGATCATACCCCGATGTTTTGATCGGGAAGATTAATAATGTAAACAAGTCATATCAAGTCATTAGGTAAGTCCCCACAGTTTCGGGGCACTTGAGTTATTATACACTAATTAAGGTGTAGGCTCGAGTAGTAATTGTTAGGTTGAGCCTACGTGTGAAAATGCAATTCAAGTGAACAGATGAATATAAATAGAGAGTGAGAGTCTCTATATTTATCACTTGTAATATACATCACTTGCTCTCTCAAGTGTGGCGCACTAGTGGAGAAGGAAATACTCTGGGAAGAAGAAGGCTACTGATGTTGGGAGTGCATCTTACTATTTTGGGGTTTTACATCTTGTGGTGATATTATCTTAGAGGAAGTTGCAGGGTTTTCTCCATTTATGGTTTCCCCGATCAAAACTCTTTGTGTCTCTTGTCTCTTGTGATGTGCTTATGTTATTACTGTGCTTGTTATTCTCTCAGTGAAAAGATCCTAACATAATGCTAGCTTAAATGTTGAAAAACTAACATGGTATCAGAGCTAACCTAAGAAGAAGACATTGTTCAGCTACAGGAACTAGGGCTTCCTATTTTGTGGATCTTCCTCCACATATTTTCAGCAAAAGTATGCTAGGATGACTCTCCATTGAAGGGTGCATCTTTCTGTCGATGCGGAATTCAATTTCAAGCATTTTCAGTTTCGATGTGGAAATTAGGGCTTTCTACAGAAGAGGAATTTTTGAGTGAGACCAGAATAGAATTGTTCTCCTCATCAAAACCGAAGTTTAGAGACCTAGATCAAGAAATTTGGTTGGGTAAAACTTCGAGAAAGTCAAACCCTAGTTTGACCCTGAGCTAGGAGAAACCCTAAATACTAAAACTGCTAAGTTTTGGTACAGTCACTATATTCCGAGATTGGAGAAGTCTCAGAAGCTGAAAATTGTAGGGGCCGAGGATAAAATCCTGATTCACTATATTCTGGGAGATAAGATCTCTCAAAGTTAGGGTTCCAGCCTCTTCCAGAAATCATCCATAAACAGGACACCTGGGGAGAATTGCAATATCTTGGGCTACAGAGGTCCAAATGGAATTTATGAAGATGTTACAGAAAGGGCACGGACTATACTTTCGGTGGTTTGAAGATCAGACTCTGAATATGAACCAGTGACACGTGGCATTCCTTACAACTTCACTGTTCTGAACAGTTCTGTAACAGGTCACCTTGGGAAAAGGATAATAAATTCCAAATGGTGAAACCAATTCTGATGAAACCTGTGGTGTTGGATCAGGGACATGCGAGGTTACCTCAGTGAGAAATTACAGACACAGAGGATCAGTAAGTTCGGAGATATCATAGAAACAGTAACAAGAATTTCTGCATAAGAAATTGGAAATCTAGGGCTTCCTGTTCCGGGAGCTTCCCTCCACTGTTTTCAGAAAAGGAGTACATTGGACAGATCCATTTGAAGAGATCTATCTGTCTATCCAATTAGTTTTGAAGATTCCAAGTTTTGAAAATTAGGGTTTCTGTGACAAACCCTAGATCAGCAAACTTCGGGACAAGGACAGACACCTCAAATCGGTAAGATCTAATCCTTTGCTATTTCCATTTGAGGTTCTCATTTCAATATGATATATCACATCAGCTTGGTGACAAGATTGGGGAAGTTGACAAATTCCAAGCCTAAAAGTATTTGATCTCTCTGAAGAAAATGGATTGGACACCTACATGAGTATAGAGGTTCCAGTTTCAGAGGGAGACGAGGTTAGAAGCCTTTCACAAGAAGAACTTGGTCAAGGCCAAAGAAGACATCATGCTCATGCTGCAGAGGATGATGAACCATCCAGAAAGAGATCCAGATATGAAAGTGAAGATTCTTCAAGCGAGGAAGAATATGTTCTGATATCAGCTCTCACAAGTAACATTACTCATGGAAGTGATTATTGACTCATAGATAGTGGGGCTTCCAAACATATAACGGGACTCAAGGAAATACTATCGATGATGCGGTAGTGATTGGAGAACAAGAAGGAGGCTTGTACAAATTGAAGGGCCATCCAAAACAAGCCTTGATCCATGACACAGTAAATCCAAATGAGCATTGGCATAGAAGGCTTGCACATGTGCATTACAGAGCACTACCTATGGCAAGCAAAGCTGTTCTAGAATTTCAAGCTATTTGAAGGGAAGAACAAAAATCAGAATATGGCCTAAAGAAACCAGTTGAAGGATGTGAATATCCAAAATGAAGAGACCATGCAGTCATAAGAGTCTCTCAAATCAAAGAACAACTTGAAGTGGTAAAATAAGAAGTGAAGAATGCAGAAGTGGTGATGGCCATTTTGAATGGCCTCCCAGGATCATAGG
>LPNX010189695.1:297007-307635 GCA_001517045.1 Pseudotsuga menziesii
TATCTTGGTTTAGCAGGAAGCAATCCTGTGTGGCATTGAGTATAGCTGAAGCAGAGTATGTCGCAGCTTGTTCAGCTAGTTGTGAGGCAGTATGGCTACGGAAGCTACTGTCTGATATATTTGATCTCCAGTTGGATGCTACTTGTATACATTGTGACAACCAGAGTTGCGTGAAGTTGTCAGAGAATCTAGTGTTCCATGACAAGTTGAAGCATATCGAGATCAAGTATCACTATATCAGGGATATGGTGCAGAGAGGAGCAGTGAAGCTTCAGTATGTTGCGACAGAGGAACAGATAGCTGATGTATTGATGAAGCCATTGGCTAGGCTGAAGTTCAAGTACTTCAGAGAGAGACTTGGTGTTCTCCAGATCGAGGTTCCTTCCAAGAGAAAGTGATGAGACCCATAGCCATTCTGACATGGTGAGAGGATTGGTTCCTTCCATGGTCAGATGTAAGGGCTGAGCCATTCTGTCATGGTGAGAGGATTCAGTTCCTTCCATGTCAGATATGAGTGCTATAGATCCAAAGCCATTTTGATGAGCAGGTCAGATGTAAGGGCTGAGCCATTCTGTCATGGTGAGAGGATTTGGTTCCTTCCATGTTAGATATGAGTGATGACTGCCATTTTCGGAATGGAGGCACCTGGTCAGTTACTAGGAACACTCAGTCAGGGACTGAGAGAGCCATTCTAACGAGCAGGTCAGATGTAAGGGCTAAGCCATTATGTTCATGGCTAAAGGATTTAGTTCCTTCCATGTCATATGTGAGTGCCGGCCATTCTGTCGAGTAGGACAGATGTAAGGGCTACCGCCATTATGACGAGCAGGTCAGATGTAAGGGCAGTGCCATTCTGTTCATGGCTAAACGATTTAGTTCCTTCCATGTCAGATGTGAGTGCCGACCATTCTGTCGAGTAGGACATATGTAAGGGCTACCGCCATTCTGACAAGCAGGTCAGATGTAAGGGCAGTGCCATTCTGTTCATGGCTAAAGGATTTAGTTCCTTCCATGTCAGATGTGAGTGCCGACCATTCTGTCGAGTAGGACAAATGTAAGGGCTACCACCATTCTGACAAGCAGGTCAGATGTAAGGGCAGTGCCGTTCGGTTCATGGCTAAAGGATTTAGTTCCTTCCATGTCAGATGTGAGTGCCGACCATTCTATAGAGTAGGACAGATGTAAGGGCTACCACCATTTTGACGAGTAGGTCAAATGTAAGAGCAGTGCCATTCTGACGAGAAGGTCAGATGTGAGTGCCGGCCATTCTGTCGAGTAGGACAGATGTAAGGGCTACCGCCATTTTGACAAGTAGGTCAAATGTAAGAGCAGTGCCATTCTGACGAGAAGGTCAGATGTGAGTGCCGGCCATTCTGTCGAGTACGACAGATGTAAGGGCTACCGCCATTTTGACGAGTAGTTCAAATGTAAGGGCAGAGCCATTCTGTTCATGGATAAAGGATTAGATTCCTCCCATGTCAGATGTGAGTGTCGGCCATTCTGACAAGTAGGTCAGATATAAGGGCTACCAAAGACCTACCGTGGGCTAGGCCTACAACCAGCATGAAAAAGGGCTGGCTCTGTAGAACTTCCTATGACGAGATAGTACACACATGATGATGACCAGAGGAGATCCAGATCGAGCTATGATCCAGATCCAGTTATGATGACTCCGAGAGATCCAGATCGAGAGATGATCCAGATCCAGCAGTGATGATCCAGATCGAGAGATGATCTAGATCCAGATCCAGATCGAGTGATGATCCAGATCCAGTCCAGTGATGATGATCCAGATTGAGTGACGATCCAGATCCAGTGATGACGTTCTATGATGATCCAGATCGAGTGATGATCCAGATCCAGTTCTATGATGATCTAGATCGAGTGATGATCCAGATCCAGTTCTATGACGATCCAGATCCAGATGACTTGAAGATGGAGATGACTTGAAGATGAATATGACTTAAAGACGAAGATGATCTAGTTGATGTAGAGAAGAAGACCAGTGCTGAAAATTGTGTCGAAAGAATACCTTCCTAGTTAAGAGAGAGTGTTGATGTATATGTAACTTCGGAACGTATTCTTCTATGTATCTTATGTATTGTAACCCGATGTTTATTCCAGGATGTTCCTATTATGTATTTGAGTCATGTGATCATACCCCGATGTTCCGATCGGGAAGATTAATAATATAAACAAGTCATATCAAGTCATTAGGTAAGTCCCCACAGTTTCGGGGCACTTGAGTTATTATACACTAAATAAGGTGTAGGCTCGAGTAGTAATTGTTAGGTTGAGCCTACGTGTGAAAATGCAATTCAAGTGAACGGATGAATATAAATAGAGAGTGAGAGTCTCTCTATTTATCACTTGTAATATACATCACTTGCTCTCTCAAGTGTGGCGCACTAGTGGAGAAGGAAATACTCTGGGAAGAAGAAGGCTACTGCTGTTGGGCGTGCATCTTACTGTTTTGGGGTTTTACATCTTGTGGTGATACTATCTTAGAGGAAGTTGCGGGGTTTTCTCCATTTATGGTTTCCCCGATCAAAACTCTTTGTGTCTCTTGTCTCTTGTGATGTGCTTATGTTATTACTGTGCTTGTTATTCTCTCAGTGAAAAGATCCTAACATAATGCTAGCTTAAATGTTGAAAAACTAACACAACATGGAAGAATAGCTGTAGAAAGCACCATCGCAACCCTTTGTGGCTAGGTGAGCAGGCCCCACGTACAATAACACTTACCATCTGCACTAGAAGAAATTTCAATTGACGCACTGCAAGAAATCATTCAACTCTTTTGTAGATCATGGAAGCAACTTGAGACATAATGCACAAAACTACAACAACAAGTCCTCACCATCCATATCAGCGCAATGAGCAATAGCTACACTTGACGGACCAAGTACTAAAAGTTAGCAAAGAAGTTACTAATGTTTGCAACAAGTTAACGTACATCACTCAACATAGTCAAGATATATTTTCTGCAATTAACCATTGGGTCGACATCTTGACTAAAAAGCAAAGACCTATAGATATTTTATGGGAAACAGTTAAGTAGCTGAATATTGAAGCTCATAACACAACTAATCCTCTTGATCAGAAGCGCAAGTATCAAGAAGCGCAACAAGCTAATGATGAGATAACTACATAATATGACAAATCCACATTACTAAACAAATTCTACATGAGTTAAAGACTTCAGACCAACTCATATACACTAACTTACAACAATTAGATCAGTTCGCGGACACAAAGAGCCGAACAACTACAACATCAAATGCCCACTTTCTCAAATACATAGAGAGCTCAAATTTGTTTGGTTAGCGCTAACATTTTGCTTGGCAATTGGAAAACCAAATTGGAAGCATTCAATGTCTTTAGACAATGGGCATTCATGAAGAACCATAGTTGGCTCCTTCATTTGAAGAGCCAACACCAAATGATGCGCAAACATTAGGAACACAACCGAGTTAACTTGAGGGAAAGTGAACACTTGTCTTTTGGGCCTATTGGCTCCTTTATTCTTTGAAAGGACCCTAAAAGGTAGAAGGAAGCACAGAGTAAAGGACCGAGAGTTACGGAATCCCCTAATGGCCGCAACGGTTTTGAACTCGCCCCATGACTATATAAAGAAGTATGAGGCAAGCAGAAGAGGAGAGTAACAAAGAAGCGAAATATAGACATAAATATCAAAGAGAAGACACAAGCAAATCGAAGGTCGAGTCATAAAAGAGTAACACGGATGCTTGGTGTTATGTATTTGGGGTTTTGGGTAATGTAATTAGGATATGGGGTCTCTATTTACGGAGAAACTGCGGCAGGTAATTTCGTAGATGATGTAAGGATGCATAGCCATGAATATGAGATGTAACATAAGTTATTAGCAATAGAAATGAAGAAATTTTGCCCCCCCTTGATTTTTTGTGTATGGTTGAGCTGTCTTATGTTTATTGTTTAATGAATATATCACGTTTCTCTTTCTCACATGCATGTTATAATTAATGGAACTTTGTTGCGATAGTATAGAGATGTATGTTGTTGCGGCATGAAGGACGTCAACCCTTTCAGATCTATCCTTGTAGTTCATTCTCCTTATCACACATGTGTCTTGGCTATGCTTCGGGTGAGACCTTCTCCTTTGAGGGATTGAAAATGGAAGAACACTAGACTATAGTGGTGCCCTTTGTTGGCCCTTGCGCAAGAACGCGGTCTCTAATTTCACGTTAACATGGCTCAAACACAATAAGTTGATTCACGCCCCAAGAGACAACATAGCCATATCAAAACTAAAGTGTTCTCATACACTAAATCGCCATAAAACAAGAAGGGTCTGGAACTTGGTATGAATTACCACATGCGTTGGAGGAGGGAGGGTGTACCTTCTTTATAAGAAAATGATAACCAAGTAAGTGGGATGAGTATGAGGGTGTGTGGATATGATTTTGCGCCCCTCAAGAACCATAATAACGGAGGTGGATTTTCAATAAAACTTAGGGGATGGAATTCAATGTTATGAGTCGAGCCATGACCCCCCTCCCATTTTAATAATCAATAATAATCAAGCTAGAATGTCAGCTTGATTATTAATATTTCTTACAACATGATAAGCGGACATCTAATGAAAGGATTGAATGCCATTTTGGATTTCTACACATGTTTCTCTTCAGTTAGGTATCACCATGTATCCGTTTTTTCCTCACATATGTCGTAATTGTCAAAGAGTCCCCAATAAAGGTAAGGTGTAATACTCCATGCAAAAGATAATTTTGTTCCTCATGGATCTAAAATGACCTCACACATTCCTCATAATTAGTTTACAAAATACATTTAATAACAATATTAATACATAATAAAGAAATAATGATATTTTTGATTTTAAAATAAAATGTAATTTTTTTTTTGTTAGTTAAAGTTTCCTCTCCCTTTAATTTAAAAAACAAGTTAACATCTCAAGACCAAAATATATTACATTGTATTTTTATACCTGCCTCAGCACGTATATTGTAATCGATTGCAAGTCAAACTCTTTTGACTTTGTATTAGTTGCTCTCTATCAAAAAAATTAAAATCTGTTTTGTAAAGTATAACTTGGGGATTTGTAAAATATTTTTTTTTTATTTTGTTAAAAAAACTATTTTGTAAACAACTTATTGGTGGATAGAAGATGATGTAAAATTTGGAATTTGGTATCTGGATTTGAGTTGACATGTGGCAACATGACATCATAATAATAAAATTAAAAAAAATAAAAATTATATCCCATTGCCATCTGTTATAGCACGTGGTACCATCGAAGCCAGCTGTTCTAGTTTCTTTCAGACCTCAGGCCATGAGACGAGGGTGCATTAGCTTGGCAATGTCATCCACAACAACTAAATCGGAGTCGAGGTAAAGGATTCTCCCGAGGCATGACGGCAAGATATCGGCCAAGTAAGTGCGAGCGTAATTGAGTGGCTGATCCAGAGCCTGCCTAATTGAATACGATATCTTGTTCTTCACAATATTCTCGTCAAAGTGATATAATATGAAGCGCAAGTATGGAAAAGTCGCTTGAAGCGTAGCCTTGAGATCATGTTGGCGCTCGGACACCATGAAATGGAAGACTACATTCTCGGGACAAGCAGCATGTTGGAGAATCGATAGAATTTCGGCGACCAATCCTCTCAGATAAGCAACGTCCAGCGTCATGGCTATATGCACGGTCTTACTATCACATAGCTCTGTATCATCATCTTCTTCTTCTTGAAGTTGAGAATAGCCTGATCTCCACGATGAAGGTGCCGAGACGATGCATTCTTTACCATTTCGAAACGTCGGAGCTTCTTGGAAAACCGACAGGGTCGACGATCGACGTGGTATATGCAGCCGGTCTAGCAGAACGCTGGGAAGCTTGGAGAAACCAGGATCGTCTCTCGCATAATTATTCAATTTAAAGTTAAATTTCATGTCCCGGATGATTCTAGCGGCCACTACGCCAGTCATGCTCAGCTGGATCGAAACCAGAATGCTTGCAAATAGAAAGAAAGAAAACGTTCTAGTCCTTTGAATTAGCATCTTTTCCATTAAAACGTGGTTCAGAGGCTTCGATCGGCAAGCCCTAGATATGTGTCTAGACTCTATATAACCTGGAGGCACCAATGCTCCGTGCGGCTAGACATAGCCAGTCTTGAGGGCAAAGAAACGGTCAGCATTCGGGATTCAAGATATTCAGGACTACATTAATAAATATCAATTTGACAGAACACCAAAGAAGACAAAGATCCAACTCGTAAATTGCGGCTGAATCCGCTTGCCTGGCCTCGATATGAATGGCAGAGGACAATTGTGCACAAGAACAAGACGTACGAACGCCAGGACAAACGCAGATTGCACATCAAGTTACTGTAACCACACAGTCCACAATGCTTGGGAAGTAGTGGTTGTTAGGTCCGCATTGCGACAAAACTAAATCTTATCATAGTTTTGCGTACAATGCAAAGGAAAGGAACGGAAAGCCAAGCATCACCGTCGACCGGTGAGTAGAGTAGAATTAGCGCGACAGAAATTCCTCTACAAGCCAAGCAAATTAAGTGTACTTATCAATCTTTCGTTCGATCTTTCCTACTACATGAAATCAAAACAACCTAATAACTTAGAGCCTAACTTAAAGCCATGATTCCTAAGGAACCGGTAAAGCTGTGAGAAGGATGTATCAACAATCACATAGAACTTTATGCAACATTTCTAACAATATACACATAATTCCTACAATATACAACAACATTATCCATCTTTCTACATGAAATTAAAACCACCAGATGAAACTTCTGCAAACTGAGGTGTATCATACATGGTTAGCACGTGATCATCATCTTCCTCGACGAAACCATTGTTAAGAATCTTGACTGCTTCTCTATAGACCTGTGTGTTTTCATGAATTTGTAATGCCTCAATATTATCAAAGCCACCAGCGTCCTCAATTATGCTCACATATACATTAACTTCAGAGATGCCTTCATTCTTTTCAGTCTCGTCAGCTCTCAGTATTTTTTCTAGACCGTGAAGGCAGACTGTTATAGTCCTTGAATCCTGGCAGGTTAGAAGATCACAAAGTGGCTTGATGCAACCCTGAATCGCAAGGTATCTGTAATAGAAAAGGGCTCATGTTATCGACCTTAAGATGATGGATGCAGAAAATTACACACGCGAAGAAATTATAAAAGTTTCGTACTTTATCTGTTCCTCGCTTGCAGAAGCAATTGCATTTGAAACCGCCCATGCTACGTCTCTCTTTATATTGAATTCAACATTTGCTAGCAGAGATAAAAGTGGGGGAAATATATTTGCATTGATCACAGCCTGCAATGAAAATGAGTGCAGTCCATTAAAACAAAAGCGTGAGTTATGTTACACTGGAAATATGACAGTGGTAGCGAGTAACACTATAAATCCAAAACGATTCCCACCTGAAGTTGCTCTGTTGTTCCTGCAGTAACATTGGAGATTATCCAGCATGTATGTCCTATTACGGTTTTCTTTGTCCTCTTATTTGTGAGAAGATCCAAAAGGCGAGGGAGAGCCTTATTGTCAATAACAACCTGCACACAACAAAATATAAGATAAACAATAAAGTAAATCGTGTTTGAACCTTATTGTCAATACCAACCTGCACACAATAAACAATAAAGTAAATCCACTGTGTTTGAATTTGGACTCTTTGTATTATGTCAGACAGTTTATCACAGCCGAAAATGCATTCAACAGATGCAAAATAACAAATGTAATGTATAATTATTTGGAAGAAGTGTGAAAAATGTTTGAAGTAACACCTGAGTTTGCACATCATCGCTAGTGACAAGATTGCCCACTGCCTTTAAAGCAGGAGTAACAACAAATGGTGAAGAATGCCTGCGAACAGTTCATTTTGATTAATACACTGAGGACCTTATGTATAAAATTATAGTGACGCTGGAATTTATTAATTAACATAAACTGAACTTAACACCAAATTTAAATTAACCATGAAACTATATGTACTAAGTTACTTATAAATACTAAGTGCTTATATTTATTGAGCTATATATAAATACCAAGAGTGCTTATATTTATGTGCGTATCATGATACTCACGACAGAAGCTCCACCAACTTTGGGCAAATGCCAGCATCAATTATTCCTTGAATATTCTCATTGGGGCCATCAGAAATATATGATAGAGCCCAGCATGCAGATGCCAATACTTCCTCTTCTTCTATATGGAGAAGCCACTCTAGGGTAGGCAATGCATATTTCACCTGAAATCGATAAGCAAAAGGCAGAAACTCTTGATGCTATTAAATTCTAACTCTGATCATAGATTTCCATGTTCAACTTTGTAAGACATGGAGTACTACAACATGCACAGATTTCCCACCCAGCGAAACACACTTGAAAATTTACCATATAATTAAAAGTTATTAAACGCCCAATCATTGTAAAAAATAGTCAAATCTACCAATCACAAAGAGATAGAGCTAGATAATAAAATGGATTATGCTTACCTGATGAAATTGAGGTTGGGGTTTCCCACTAGAAAAGTTTGAGAGAGTCCATGCAGCTGTTCTAATCATTGAAATTGTTACATTCTTCTGAAACTGGGCAAGCACATGCCATAATGCTCCGAGCGAGTACCATATCCCTATATTCTGCAGAGTCTCCAACAATATTTCCCAAAGCCCAAACAACCTTATAGCAACAGCAGTTGAACTCAAAGTGAGAAGTAGTTTTATTGTTGAAATTCAAATGCATAGAAGATAGTAAGATAATTGACAAAATTATGTACATGTTCTCGAAGATCATCATCCACAGACGTAAGAAGCTCCACAAATAATGGCAGTGCTTCGCAGTAAATTACAAGCTTTGTATGTTCAGTGTTTCCCAATACTATAATTGTCAAATCCCAAGCTGCCTCGAATTGTATTATCATTTATGATAACAAGCTATCAACTATCACAACAATAATTCTAAAATAACTAGCTATAATCAACTCTCTGGACCCAAACGAGATCGAACCTCTCCACTGAATTATTTATTTTAACATATTTATAAATCAATATAGCAATTGCATTTTACTTGAAGCTGAGGCATATCCGCCCACCTGAGAATATCGACAAGAAGGGGAACTACACCGGATTTGACGACAGCATCGATTGGAGGATTACTTTCTGCATAAAGAAGACATTAGTAAGGATTGACATAAAATTATGATTTGTTTTCCATTTCTGATACACAACATTATCGTAGGTGAATAGTAGCACGGAAAAGAATCTGACCAATGCTTAACAATTCTCGTAGATGAATAAAAGCGGCCTCCTTTGCTCGAATGTCATTAGAAGCAAGCGCGACAACAACAGCTGGCAAAGACTGCAACTGCACCGAAAATAATAGATGGGAATTATATTCATACAAATTATTGTTAAGTATTTGCGTATGCAGTAACTTCGTAAGGATGATGGTGGTGGTAAACTCCTAGTAAACATATATTGCTAATCAAAGAAAACTTACCTTTTCATCAAGGGAAATCCTTTGATCATATCCACTCGAGGGCTGAGAATTCAGGGCTTCTCTACGTTTTCGAGCAGAGTTTCCTCCCTTTTAGACTTTTGAATCTCCACCATGTTTTCCTCTCGCTTGCTACGAGCCTCTACTGAATCGACTGCCACCTTGTAACGTTGCTTCCAGGCATCGACTCTATAAGTACTCGCTCATAAGAGAGGAAAGGATTGACATTCACAACAACTGCATAAGTCTTAGCATCGGTTCTATAAGTACTGGCTCATAAAGAGGAAAGGATTGACATTCACAACAACCGCATAAGTCTTAGCATCGGTTCTATAAGTACTGGCTCATAAAGAGGAAAGGATTGACATTCACAACAACCGCACAAGTCTTCACTTCATTCAAACCGCTCCAACTCCGTTTACTTTCAGCGAATATCACAAGCCTTCCGAGATGTCATGTGACTATGCACACCAATACAAAGAAAGAGTCCACAAGTAAAGAGTGCCAATTTCTCCCACAATGTAATTAAAACATTCCTATGCATTCACATTCCACATTCCTTACTGACATGAAATTTGGATTTATATAATTAAGGTGTATCCTTTCAATCTCTCAATATCAATTAAATTTTAGTCGACTTCGTAAAATATTATAAAAAAAAACTTAATTTCAATTTTTTAAGGATTTGAAATTATTTTGGCAGTGGCTAGTAGCTTCTTCCATATGAGAAGAGAATTAAAAAGCTTTTACACTTGTTTTTAGGGGGACAATTGCCTTATAAAAATTAGTAGCTTCTTCCATATGAGAAGAGAATTAATAAACTTTTACATTTGTTTTTAGGGGGACAATTGCCTTATAAAAATTAGTAGCTTCTTTCATATGAGAAGAGAATTAATAAGCTTTTACACTTGTTTTTAGGGGGACAATAGCCTTATAAAAATGAAAGAGCTTTTAAAGTAAAGTGTGGAGTGTTCTCAATCATACTTTTTAAAAGTTAAAACTTACAGTATTTGCAATTAAGGCGTTTTAAATAGGAAAAGGTAAGTAAGACGATGGAAAGATTCAAGCCTAAGGGTAAAGGAGAAGGGATTTTGGACAATAGAAAGA